>JACXGI010003768.1:31090-59638 GCA_016801175.1 Esox masquinongy
GGGGGGGGGGGGGGGTATCTAGGGATGTTAATGGATTGAAAAGGTTTACTGGATATTAGATTGGATATATTAAGTATTGGATTAAATGTTATATTGGATTGGAGAGATCCAATTGTGGATAATGGTCTTCATACGGTGGTTTAATCCATTTAAATGAAACACATGCCTACTTAAGATTTTGATAAAAACACACCATTTATCCAGATATTCACCAGTTTAAAATGATGAGGTTGTTTAGAAAGTTAAAGGGATTATTTTAGTTTTGTCAGCTAATATGTGCATGGATTCTTTGACGTGCTAAATCAGCCACTGAGTTGATTAGTTCACTCAGCTCTGTGATTAGAGATTAGCCAATGTTGTAAACGACCATATCAGTGTCCGCCTATCTCAATGTATTTACTTTTGTTTTCCAGCCCAGGTCAAGATAGCAAGAGGCTGAGTAACTGTATTTCTGTCCAGTTAAAGCATCAGCCATTATATAATCTGCTAGTTTCGTCGGCCTGGACAAACAGTCCGACAGTGTTTCTCTCTATCATCTTGTCGTGCCAGGGCTGTCAACACACAGCTTGTGTAAAGGGCAAAGTTCACCCCCCCCAGCACTCTTCTTCTAAAACCAGAAGCACACTGACTCACTCATGATCACATTCAAGCCTTATCTATAGACAAAATCCCTGAACCAAAACCAGGACTGGATATGTTAAATTAAGTAGTAATCAAACTAGTAAACTTTTCAGAATTGAATTGGTTTGATTATTCCAATGTGTCTGTCATATTTGATTTAATGTGCTAAGATGCTGGACAGTTTGATCAATATGGGTTTGATGTATTGTGCTGTTTGTGTTTGGAGTATCAGTTTGCTTTATTTCTGTATCATGATGAGTATTAAGATACCATGGATGATGAAACTGGATAACATTGCAGTTTTCTGTCATAGGAAATCACACAGCAGCGTTGGAACGTTTGTTTCTAATTTCATCCTTTGTGTGTGTGTGTGTGTGTGTGTGTGTGTGTGTGTGTGTGTATGTGTGTGTGTGTGTGTGTGTGTGTGTGCGCGCGCGCGCGCCCGTATTAGTATTTGTATAAAACCCTGATGGCTGATAATTGGTTATAGGCGCAGGGTTTGTATTTTATTTGACAAAAATCCCTCAGAGACCATTTCCTCATCAACGCAGTGACATCACTGGAAGTCAGTGCAAGGTAGCTGTGATTGGTTGTTTCAAAGGGCTAATAAAATTGTCTGGCCGCAGACCTTTGGACCTATTGGCTGGCTGTCTGGTGATGTCATCACCACTGTGTGAGGACAGTGATTCCCAGATAGGCTGCTAGGCTCCCACCATTATCACATTGATTAGAGAATGAGATTAAACACAGTGTGTGTGTGTGTGTGTGTGTGTGTGTATGTGTGTGTGCGTGTGTGTGCTTGCGTGCGTGCATGCGCCATACATAATGGGGAGGAACACTATATGACAATGTCACTTAGATTCTTAATGCAAATGAGCGCAAAAGAGCACAATTTAGAGCAGGAAGTTTCCAGCAGCCAGATTTTAGCAGGGTTAGGAAGTTAGGAAGTGTTGTTGGCAGGAAGTGTTAGCCCGTACCATCTTCTTTTATGCAACCCTCTCATCTCAGTAAATAAGCCAATATCCACCGTCCACTTGCCGATGGAGTTGAGTGTAGAATGCAGTGTTTACCCTGACCTCCAGTATCCATGGCGTTTGGGGCAGAGCATGGGGCCTCGGTGTAGAGCAGTTGATGTGAAGGAATGAATGCATCTACCTGCATCTGTCTTTTAATTTGTTTTTACTATTTTGCTGTTCCTGAAATTTACAGAGACAGCCTTGAAGGGATGTAGCTGCCCAGATGGCAAACGCCTTGTTATGAACATGCTATGCCACGCCCACGGCGTTTGAGTCTACCGTCCCAGTACAAGGAGTTTAGATCAGAGATCTTCCAAAAGGATTTCTAGATTGCAAAGATGTTCTGATTGGTTCCAGAAACCTACGGGTTGGGCTTGATCCAGAACACAAGAGGGGAAAGCAACATTTCAAAACATTCTTGCTTGGCTTTGACACTGTAAATGGTTAGAGATGATCAACTTATACACCTTTAATTTTGATATCACCTAAACAACTGCAACAAGTTGGAGACTAAAATATGAGGCAATTGTGCAGCAGATGACTTTTGATTGGTCAGGCAAGGGAAATAAAGAGATGCTTTAAAATCAGAGAGAGCAAGTGGGTCAGGAAAAGCAGGCAATGTATGGTATTCTAAAAACTTTCCAGATGCTTATATAAAAGCTGATAAAAGTGACGACTTTGTTCTGCTGTATTCTGGCCTGTTGGGTTTTCTTACAGAGGTTGGTTTGTGTCTGAACAAGAGAAGACATCATTACTGCTTATGTTTTGTGGTGGAATATTGATCTCCAGTACAGCGTCCACCTCTCCATGTCACCACTCTAGCTCCCTCTTCTTATGAACACACAAATGGCTTCCCCAATGGCAACCTATTCCTTATTTAGTGCAATACACTAGGGCTCTAGGGTGGTGGTCGCTAGCTGTGTCAGGAATCTTGCGCGTAGCACCTCTGACACACCGTCACAATGTTTGTTAATGTTACTTGTTATTTACATATGTGTAGAAATATAATACATATAAATAATGTCATAGTGCCTTCTCTTTTCTTACAGCTGTTTACAAAGACATGTTAGTCTATAGCTAATCAGGGCTCTTTTAAAGCTGGGGGAGGAGATAAAATTAAAAAACTTTTTTTTGTGGAGAGCAAAGCAGAGGCCTCTCTCTGTTCTGTCATACATGTTCTCTGTGATACTTGTCCAGTCCAGCTCCTTGGACCGCTTAAAAGCCCCAGCCTTACTTGTCTTTTAATAGAGCGCAGTTTTAGGCTTTAAGACATGTAGTTATATTAGAGTACTGGCGCGTACAGCCCAATGACGCACATTTCGAGAACTTCATTGTCTAAACATTGACATATTGATGTGGTTAATATAGTGCTGAATGACTCCCAGTATTTTATGGAGTTGACTCTAACTCCAGCC
This sequence comes from Esox masquinongy, assembly GCA_016801175.1. NCBI lineage: Eukaryota > Metazoa > Chordata > Actinopteri > Esociformes > Esocidae > Esox > Esox masquinongy. Next base: position 34,143 of record JACXGI010003768.1, read on the forward strand.
ATCAGATTCATAGGAGTCGATTCCCTCTCGTTGCTATAACCTGTACCCACAATGCCCCTGTCTAATAAACTGGGTGATTGATTACCATATTGAGCCGTCTGCACTACACCAGCCAAAATATTAAAGGTTAAACAATTTTCTCAGTGAGGATGGTGAAGGAGTTAAGTCCCCTGCCGGTTTATTTAAATGAGGTTGCGTTGGTTATTGAACAGTAACGCGCCAACATTTAATCTTCTGCTTTTTTCCATTCTAACACTGACTTGGCTGACTGCAGCTTTGCTGAGGAGAAAATGTACTTACTTTTAGTGGTCTGTGTGGTTATCCAACCCTGCGGCTCTATGTTAAGATGAAGGCACTTTGGATGAAAGCATCAGCTAAATGTAAATTATTTTTCATTGTGAATATATATTTAACAGAACCAAGACTCTGTGCTGAAGTTAACACTGCAGAACCCATAATCAACTTGTTTTGGGGAATGTTGGAATAGAGGTCCTAGACCCCAAAATGTCCCCAAACTGTAAACCACGAGAAAACAATTAATGTGAAAATTGTTCCTATTTCCTTTTGTACAAGTAATCTTTTGGCATAAATGTTAGGTTCAGAGAAAAATTTGCAATTGTAGTTAGGGTTAGAATAAGGTTTAGTGTTAGGACTAATGGTTAAGTTTAGGGTTAAGGTTTGGGGGATTATGATTAGGGAAATGCTTGTGTGTGTGTCTGCCAAACTGGTTAGTGTTATTGCTGGGTTTCCATTTATGCCCCTTTATGATAATGAGTGTTTTTCCCGTTTCCTGTTTTGAATTTACTCCCATATAACAGCATCACAACAACAGGTGACTCCATGTCCACTGCATGTTTCGATGAGCTGCGAGGAGCTCTCTAAATAACAAAATGAGGATTATACCTATTTAGGTTTGGGTTCAAGGTGCCTGGTGTTTTTAGTTGGACACAGCCTTTTGGGTCATTTGGTAAATTGATGAAAATCATGGATACATTTCCCCAGTGATGTGATGAGTGTTATTTTATTTTGGTTAATTAATATCTTACTTAATATACACTTTATAATAGGCCTGTGTTACATTTTTGGGTATGAATTAAAATGGCTATTATAAAGGTAACCTGTATAGTCTGTTTAGCCTGCATTAAGATACACTAAAGCTGTGATGTGGTGTGGATCTACTATCTATTTGATTGGCTTCTATTGATATGGTTGGCTTTTCTTGTCGTTTTTTTATGGTTGGCTTTTCTTGTCGTATTTTTATAAAATGATCACGTCAACATTTGAAGTTGATATTTTAATGACATTTTCAATTATTTTTTTGACATGTATAGCGGATAAAGTTTTGTGATTTCAGGAGAAATATATCCCTTTTAGTTTTGCTGGAGGCCCAAGGTTATCCATTTGCAATGTATGTGATATGAATCATAAAACACAGTAAATGGAGACATAATACATCATTTTCACTTTTAAAAATATATTGATCCTCGACTATTTATATATGGCTTTAAAATGGTAATCTTCCAGGCTGAGAGCGTATGAATTTTACCAGACCCCGATAACCAGCAGATAAGACATGACACTCACTATTAGATTCTCATTAGATGTAGCCCGTGGCGTCTGTTATTTATATGCGATAGTGGTAGAAAATAATTAAACGAATGCACGCTTGACACATAGCTGTAGGAAACGCGGCCAGACATGACAACGGTGACAGCTATTCGGCTTGGCTAAGATATGTTCCAACTCTTAACAGGCGGATCTCCCTACAGCCATACACTTGTATTGGCAGTGTGTGGTTGGAAACGCAGAACTGATATAAATGTGCCAAATAGGTAGGATGAACCACGGGCAACAAGAGCTGTTATCCCTCTGGTAAAAGTGGAGGGAAGCCTACTCTATTGATCCTATTGATTTAACTTTACCCTTAAAGAAAAGCCCCAAAGTGAACTCCCCTCTCCATCTCCTCTGGAAACACTAGGCCTATACACTATAACCCTCTCTGAAAATATAATTGCGTTTTTGATTCTACTGTAACCTGTCAGAAATGGAAAGTGTGTTTGTGTGTGTGTGTGTGTGTGTGTGTGTGTGTGTGTGTGTGTGTGTGTGTGTGTGTGTGTGTGTGTGTGTTTGCGGGTTGGTGGACATTTTCTGTCCTTTGCTCTGAGATTCCTAACCGCGGCCTGGAAAGAACATTTGAGTCACTGATTGGAACGTGGACTTCCAATGACGGAGGAGATTGTTGCTTTAACAAGTTGAAGTGTCAGTAGTATTTTTTTCGGGCACCCTGGGCTAGCGATTGTTACAAGACAAGGGTATTCAAGGATCCTGTAAATTTTTCTGTTCTACCTGACAGTTAGTTGCACCCACCTGGTGTTCCATGTCTAAATCAGTTTCTAATACTTTCCTGATTAAAGGGGGGAAATAAAAATACGCCGTGGAAATGGCTTTAAGGTCCAGATCTATATTTCAAGGTTATAAGAGATCCTTGCGTCATCACATGAAAGCGTCGGTTTTGATTGTTGCGCTTTTGTTTAATGGTTAGTAAGCTTTTTAGATGTCATTAACCTGAACCCAGAAGGGCAGAAGCCTAGAATAATGTAAGTAACATTCAGTAATTTATGGTCAAGACGTTTTAATTTGTTTTGCTATACCTGGTCTAACCCCCCACCCCAAAAGATCATGCCATAGCCTTTAATTTGTTTGATGGGATAATTAGAAATGTGACCTGTATGATTGTAGTAATCATTCATGCACTCACATTTCAAGCAGGTCAAAAAATGAATTTTAAATACGACACCGTATGATCTACATAGGCTTGTTCCATGTTCTCCGGTTATGTGACCCTTTATCAGTCTATTAATTATACTGCAATTCAGCACAAACACCTAGAATACAAGTATATGCAACAATCGCTTCAACACGTGTTGTTGTTTTTATGCACCGTTAGATTTTTACCCCCTTTCAATTTCCGGACGTTGTATTCTGGAGATGTTTCGTTTTCGATGACATTATTTCAGTAGTCATATGTATATTCCTATTAATTGTCGTGAGATAAGCCTATGCAATCCTACACTAAACGCTGTTATTGTGAAACGTTGCTGAACGAGGCTGTGCTGAATGGGGAAAAACTCAAATCGAAAGGCGTCGTTGTGTCAGTTTTAATTATGCAGTAGGCCTAGTTAACGTGCAGAACCTCCCAGTGACCATTACGGGCATGCGGTCCCAGTAGTCTCAGAATGTTGTCGGTGAATACTGCCACCTTCTGGTAGAATCTTGTAAATTCTCTTTTTAGTTTCATTTTCACCGCCGGAGTGGTGGGTGTGGAACTGACAACCCTCCGTGCTATAGCTCTGTCTTAAAGCATAGTCATTCCGTTGGCTGTGAACCGTGTAATATGCCATTCTTTCAAATAGGCCAATTTAGTAAAACTGGTTGTTGATTTTCCATTTTCGTTGTACGTCATATTAGTAGACGAGTAGGCTACCAGCTATTCTGTAGGCCTATGTAATTTAGCCATCGTCCGAGCATTATACTTACGTCTAGAAGTTAAGGTAGGCCGTTCAAAAATACCAAGGCCGAATATCGAGGACACCTAAAATGCAACCAGAGTTCTTTCAGCACTACGGAGAGCGCCTCATACAGCATTCAGAATGCTCGGACGACGTTAGACTACCGTACAAATAGCGACACTGAATTGCGGGCTTTGTGTTATACGGCTGTTTCCAAAATAGGAACTTGCACGTACACGAGTCATGCCTGCACGATCATGTATTGAATGTTAAAAACTGTAATACGTATAAACTGAGTACGTATAACCAGTGCCTCTATGCTATATGAATGGATTACCACAGTTCACTTATATTCATTCCTTAAAATGTTGCAATTTAACCCAATTCTATTAAGGCCCGGAGTCTATCTTTCTAGGCGTTGGCGATAACGACAGGAGGATAGGAGATGCCTGGACAGACAACTCCGTGTTTATTTACACCAAGCTCTCTGGGATAGTTTCCACTTACATAATAGTTTTGTACTCAATTGAGTTCTTAACCTGATTCATATCGATCTCTTCGGGTCTCAGTTGTGCATACTTAATTCAGGGAGGTAATCAAATCAAATCTTAAACCCAGGCCAGCCGGTGCTGAATGCCAGGGATACAGCGTCAGACACGTCTAGGGTCTCAATCTGTTTTTGCCTCTGGGGGTTACATCATGCACACAGAATAACAGTTGCAGCCTATGTAATCATATGAAAACCAAGGATTGATTTGGACAGCTATTTAAAATGGATAAATCATGTCAGGATGAACGATTGAAAATGTATGCTATTACAATGATTCGTTGGTTTCATACAGAGGGTTGTGATAATAATTTGAAACCATTTTGTGTGTGCTAATATTTGTCCTGTTTTCAGGAAGCGTATTTAATGAATGCCGTGTTAACATAACGTAACGGGGCTTTATGATGAGTGCTGTGAGTTTTGTGTCTGGTTATCTGCTTGTTCACTCGTAGCCTATGTTTGTACGCCTGCTTGTTTGTCTGCTTGGATTGCGAAATTGCATGATGGGTTTACTGGAGAGCGGTGTGTGTGCGTGGCATGGCATCCATCTTGTAAAGGAATGTTGACATTTGATACTTGTTCTGTTAACAGAAAGGAGCTTTGTCTTTATCCTTCACCTAATTTCCCGCCCACTGACTGGAGAATGACGTATGGCTAGTGTTAGCTTTTGCTATGCTGTTAAACCGTGTTTTCGTGTCTCTTCCTCATGCGCCATTTTGTTTGGCATCAGCTGTTGTCTAAGTGTAGGCCTGTTTGTTGAAGTTATTGAGCTGTTTGATATTATTAATTGCTGTATAAGTTATAAAGTTCACATTAAATCACTCCAAGAACTTTAGAAAGGTCAGGCAGACAATCAAAATGTCTGATATATTTATTGTAGCGATGTTAGTTTGGGACCGAGAGAGGGCGCTGATTGCCGTTAGTGTGAGAGCAAAGTGACTGTCACGTTTTATCGTTACTCTTTAGATTATTTCTTGTTTGTGGGGTTTTGTGTGTACAACTATATTTACAATATGTATGACTGGCACTTGTTTGTAATGATTGACAGTTTACTACTACTAACATTGCAGGTTTGGTACATGGCCAATGGCTAAGAAATGTTCTAGTCACCCTGGACGCTTAGCAGTGGTGTATTGGCAGTAGGCTATACCACAAACGCCCAGGAAAGCCTTATTGCTATTATAAGCAATTACAACAGAAATTGAAAAGTAAATAAGTATGTTTTCACACCTAAGGTATATTGTTTATTATAAACCTGGTATTACATCACTTTTACTGCTCTGAGTTTCATTGATAACTGATTTATAATAGCAATTAAGGCATCTCAGGGGTTTCTGGTATATTGCCAGTATACCACGACTAAGCGTTGTGTCTAAGAACAACACTTAGCCTTGGTATTTTGCACACAAAAAATACCACACCTTGTACATTGTCGCTTAAATGTACAGATGGCTGAAATGCTGTTTGACCCAATCTGCATTTGGGATCCTGACTAAACAGTTTATAATCAGCAGTTATCTCTCAGGAAGGACCCCCTGCTGATGGTACGGCAAACACTTGTGTGGACCTGGAATTTGTTTTTAACAAACACTATCCGAGTTAAAGACATATGGGTCCGGTTTCGCAGACACGGATTAAGCCTAGTCTAGGACAAAAAAAATCCAGTTCAATAGAAATGTCTATTGAGTTTGTTGTTTTAGTCCTAGACTAGGTGTAATCTGTGTCTGCAAAACCGGCCCATAATTGACTAAATAAACACTTTAAACCTGACATTTACCAATGACAGGTACACTGGTTAGTTCTATCTGATGAAAAAAGATACATAACCATATTTTGCACAATTATTAAACTTCAGGGGCTGTTACAAATAGGCTTTTTCAAACATTAGTACATTGAGAGGAGTTAAACATTTTTAATGTAGGCTTTCCTCAGTAACTATATTCACCTTCCTCCTCATTAGGTTCATTTGTCAGTATGATTATTGGCAGAGATGGAGGCCCACACACTATGAAAAAGGAGGAATACCTCCATAACTGACACTTTGTGCAGTAACAGAGATGTTTTATTTACTGAGACTTAATTATGTGACTACTAACATTTGTTCTCTTTTTTCCTCTCACCTACCCTGTCTCTCTGTGTCCTTCCATCCTTTCTTCTTGGCTTTCTTTCTTTCCTCCTTCCTTCCTTCCTTCCTGAAGCGTGCAAAAGAAAAGAGCAAGACCCAAGCAAGGAAAGGAGCAATACACCAAAGAAATCCCGCCTGGTTTTTACTGACCTACAGCGTCGCACCCTTCTGGCCATCTTCAAAGAGAACAAGCGCCCGTCCAAGGAGATGCAGATGACCATCTCCCAGCAGCTGGGGCTGGAGCTCACCACCGTTAGCAACTTCTTCATGAACGCCCGGAGGCGGAGCCTGGACAAATGGATGGATGAGGGAAGTCCAGGCGGAGCCTCCTCTGCCTCCAGCACTTGTACCAAAGCGTGATCAACGGGGGGTGGGGTGGGGGGAAGGAGGGTTGAGGGAGGGGGGTGGGGTGGCAACGGGGACAGCCGGTCAAAGCTACCAAGGAGGGGCGCATCGCACCACCACTGGAAAACCAAAACTTTTTACTTTTTGCTTTTTGAGGAAGAGTTAGAAAAAGGAAAGGGGCTGTTTACTGGCTGAACAAGCAAAAACTTCAAATCAAATTCATTTATGAAACGTTGACGAAGCACCGTAGAGTAACCCCACCCCTGCACATGATGTATAAACCACACCCCCCACTCACTGGCCACACCCCCGGCCATATCTTCATTATAATGCTCTAATTTAGTTTTAATAATGTCACTCTGAAAATTAGCCCCAAAACCAAAGACCAAGTGTTATATTCTGTTATATATATATATATATATATAGTATTATGTAAATGATCTATAGGCAGTATTGGATTAAAACCACAGGATTAGCTAACCCACCAAAGATTTAACCATTGAATGTCCTAGCTATCTCTACATACAAGACTTCATTTAGATTGTCCTAAAGATTTCTAACATAAAATATATATATATTTTGTCTCCAAAAATACCTAGTAATTAACATTCTACCTTCCATTAATTTAGGCAGTTTGTGATGTGTTTGGGTGAAACCTGTCAACATTTGTCCAGGTGAAAAGTGTCAATAGCAGAAAAGAATGAAAAATGTTTTGCCAGCATTATAATTTGAAAGCTCTTGAAAGAAGCAGTGAAAACATGCATACGTGGTCTCTCTAGTTCTGACATTATTCTGACATTAACCTGGTCTTCTGGAAAATCCGCTTGGAACACTGTCGGAATTGTGAGGGTGTAATCAAATCCTCCAACTAAGATTTCTGAACGACCTACGGTCAACAGACCACAGAGAACAGGCAGAGGCTTAAGAGATGATTGCTGAAACGTTATCGTCTTCTTCAACCTCATCAGATTTTATGAAGGGCAGAGCAAGACATGACTTAAGAGATCGTCACACAGCCAGCCACTCACAAGTATGCAAGCACAACACACGACAGACACACAGACAGACACACACACACACAACAAAGCATAACGCGGCTACTACACTTTGGTCTTTCTCTCTCACAGCAATAGTAGTCTGTAAAGAATGTGAGCACAATCTTGAAGCACATTTTCCTTTGAAATAGAACTGGGTCTGCAACTCAATTCAGAACGTTCTTCACATATTAGAAAACTCAGGATGCCATTTCTAAACAGCGGTTGAAGAACACCCATTATTATTGGTACTACTACAGTACTGCTACTACACTACTACAAGTACTATTATCACTTCAGTACTACTAAACTACTACTAATACCACTTCTACTTCACTACCCACTCTTGCACACACACAATGTTCTCTGTAGTGTAATTACTCAGCACTGGGCATGGCAAACCACATACACAGAAACACACACACACACACACACACACACTGTGTGGGCGGTACACAACCTTGATGACACAATTCCATTAGTTAGTGTTGCAGAAGGCTTCTGATGAGACTGAAGTTATCAATATAAGCTAGCTTTGCGCACTACATAACCACCCATTGTATTTACCTGACTACATGAGTCAGCCCTATGCTAGCCTTCCCCACCCCACTTCATCCTTTCTAACGGCCCAGTAGGATTGGCTCTGAAATGACACCTTGTTGCCTTTAAAGTGCTCTGGTAAAAAGTGGGGCACTGTATTGGAAATAGGGTGCCAATTTGGACCCACCCGAGGACTCCAGACCCCTCGGCGTTCTGTTACCTCTGTGAGATGAACTGGCTTGGCTGATCAGGGCCTTTGTAATATAAAAAGAGGACAATCTCAAAGACGATGCCTGCTAAGTTCCACCTCTTGAAAAGTTTCAGACGTTGATATGCCGGAGGAATGCTCAGCTCGTTATGGACTAAATACACCCTTAGCCTGGGTTCCAGCGGGTTGGGTTGTGCACACCCTGGGAGCCAGGCTAGTAAAGAGACACCAAACTGTAGCAAGAGGCCAGGAAGTGTCTGCATCTCAATTGTCACCCTATTCCCTATATAGTGCACTACTTTAGACTAGGGCCCATAGAGAATAGGGTGTCATTGGGGACGCAAAGTGACCCTGCTTGTCACCTGATCTCAGCTGAGCGTCCCCCTGTGTGTGGTTCACAGTCGTCCTACTGATGTTGAGGCCTCCACCCCAACAATCATCCACTGTATTACACATTCTGTAAATATACAAACCCCCTGCCCGTCCTCACAAATCTATGTAGGATCTGAAGAGTTCAATCATGTCCAACTCCTACTGCTGTCAGCCATCGATCAAACAACCAAAGCAGAGTCTGGTAAGCAGCCCCTTGTCCTATAAAACACAGGTTTTCATGATATAGAAGCCAAAGGCTTAAAGGACCATAAATGGACACGTGAGACTTTTTCTATTTATTGACAAATCGAAACCAAAGAAACATTTTCTGCACCTAACTGTTCTAAAGAGGAAGATAATTATAAATGTGAGCGGCGAGATGATGATGACGAAGAGGAGGAAGAGGACAGACATCAGGGGAACGGGCAAAGTGGCTTTGTTCTGTTCTGATTGGTCAGGACATTTTAAGGGGAAGCAGGATTGGACTGAAAGGGTTTAAACACGTGCGGGAGCTCTGTCCGCTGGGACGGCTGTTTCCGGAGGCAGAGTCGTGTGTCTCTCGAAGCTGAAGATTGTCTTTAACGTGTGCCTATGCAGTTTTTCAAGAAAAATGGAAAAGAACAACGAGAACCTCATCAGCTACAAAACCAAAGATTCATGATTATTCCAACAGCAGTTTTTTCCCCAAAGTTTCTTTTCCCTGGCAGTGTAACCACCATAGAAATAGCCGTGCGTACACACCCACGCGGCCCAGACACGGCCACCCGGCACATGCATGTTAATTGCCGCCCGCATGTGCGGTCTGAACGGTGCGTTCCGAGTCCGACACGGTTCCGTGTGATTCAGCAGGTGCGATAGGTCCTATCCTTCGCCGGACGCCGCCTACCTCTGTCCTCCCTTGCTCCGCTAGGGAACATCCCGCCGGAGGTCCCGGGTGTGTCTGACACTGCAGTCTGTAGAAAAACATGATTCTGTGAAACTATGTGAGACTACACACCAAAGATAACTGCTGTACAGAGCACCCCCCCCCACCCCCAACCTGGTCTCTTGACTGTCATTCTTTAGTACTCAGAACATAACTTACAATCAGTAACACGTAACGTGGTACACACACTCTCCCCATCTTTCTCATCGTACTAAATCTGTTCAATTTGCTCCCTAGTCCGCTGCTGAATCACACTGTCCGTGTCTGTCGAGGAGAGTACGGATGGGTAAGGGGGGAATTAGGTACTTGTAGGCACGTCATGCATGAGTTTAGTTATTTTGGGGAAACGAACACTACACGTTCACAGTAAAAAAAAAAAACCAAAAAACGTAGATACAGAACAATAGTTCAACCTGTTGAGAGAAACTGCTCAAATATCGGTCGAATAGCTTTATCCTTTAGACGTCTCTCTGTAGGGCACGTGTCCAGTTCATTCCACGACTGGCAGGGTCTGCTGGATTTTGCTCCTCCCTTTCAATTGATTTATTAAGGTCACTGATTAGTTCCCCATCACCTGGTTTAATAGGTCTTAATTGGACACAAATTTAAAAGAGATTGCAAACATCCCTAGACGCTTGGCCCTCCATGGAATGAGTTGACACTCTTGCTGTAAGGCTTCTAGTCCAAAGATGCTCCACCACGACCCTAGCCCTCCTGTTCTAACTTTAGTCCTGAGGCTCAGAGTCAGGTGGAGTCCACTTCCATACTCACTGCAGTCTGGTCTGGAGGAAGATGATGTGCCAACCATGGGTATGAAACCACAATCCAAAGAGGTTTTAATCTGCTTGTCTTCAGTTATGTTCGTTTGCCAATGCCTAATGTACAATTAAGTTGTCTTTCCTAGTTTTTTTGCAATATATGATTTTATTTATGTAATTTATACTTGTTTGTTTTAATTGAGAATTAATTTAAATGGCCAAATCTCTGTTAAAACCCTTTACCCTGATTAGCTTGCCAAAGTTTACATTGTTTGTTCTGTTCTCTTCTTGACGACGCTGTCAAACGTATTTATTTATGAGGTGTTAGTCCACATTATAGTTTTTTACTTAATTATTTAATGTTATTTAATTAGATGTAATTGTTTGGATGAATATTTATGGGTATTTAAGAATGCTAGAGCATCCAAGATGCAGTGCTTACACGCTACCCCCGTTGATTTATGACTAGTTAGCCTTTAAAAAGCAGCAGTGTTTTAGTAAAATGACAAAACAATGTTTTCAAAATGTAGCAATGTCAGGATAGTTGTAATGATGAATGTTGTCACTATATTATTGCCTAACTAATTTAGTTAAATCTCTTTCCTACATATATTTTTTGATTTTTTCCCCCCGATGAAAACAATCTGTTGAGGAAAAAAATAATGAATGAGCACTGCATCTGTTTTCTTCTGTGATTTATTATTCATTTATTTGTTTTATTTGCAAGACCTTTGCGTTATTCTGCTTCCCATGACGGACAAGCAAATGCTCTTCAGCCTGACGTTTGTGTCACTGATACAACCGGGCCACGCGTTGATTAACACAGACTCACCAAAGACAACTGGAACATCTGAGAGGTTGGTCGTTGTTGTTTTACATGCTAGATGGAAAACAGAGGATTCCCTTAAAACTAGCTGCTTCCAAGACTGACATGTGTGTGTAAAAAAAAGTCTTTCTATTTCCATAGTGAGATCCAAAGAGGCTACCTCACTGACTTTTCCATTTGTAATTTTAATCGTGTTGATGAAACCAAAGATACCAAAGATTTTTTTTCCTAGTACGGTCTGCGCTTGGCCCATGCTTTCGCTTTAATTTTCTCTCTCTCTCCTCCTCTTCTCCCCTCTTTTCTCTTGGTCTCTTGAACTCACGCCTCTTCCCCTGAAATAATGGATGTATGGGGGAGGGGAGGCTTTGTGTAGATGTTTGATCAATACTGTGTGTCTCCGAAACCCCTTCACCAGATCACAAATACATGTGTGTCCAAGCCACACACAGAGGTAACAAAACCCCCAAACCAAAACAACACTATTTTGCGCTAAAGCACTGAGGCAGCACATGAGCAGGTTACTCTGATCAACATAATACATTCAAGAAGATACCCCACACGAAGAGCATGTTTTAATACTATTGCCAGATTTCTACAGAATTTGCTTTTTTCTTTGATTTTTGTAATTGTAATGACCTTACAAGATCAGAAATGAAAATCTGTCAGAAATAGATTTTATCAAACTGAAATTACATCAGCTTTATTTATTTTTTTACTATTGCCTGTGAAGAGAGGGCCGCAGTCAGTTGATTTGAAATGCTTTCCTCAATACCCAAGTATCTAGTATTAATTCTAACAATCAGACTCAATGGAAATTCTAACTATATTTTTATGAAAAACATGGTGGGTGGACATTGCCACAATCCTCCTCCCAGCCTATTGTTTTAGTGCAACGCTGTGATTTAAACCAAACCAAAGAAACCTCAAGGCAAATAAACCAAAGGCACTGGTGAAGGGGCCTCTCAGTATGACACAAACCAGGATGTACTCCGAGCATATTATGGGTCAGACAAAACAGAACACCTGTTAAAATATTTAGTAGTTGTGTACAGCTTGGGACTTATACTAATCATTCTTCAATCTCCTGTTTGGAAAAGTACATGAAGTTGACATTAAAGAGAAATGTTGAATCTCCGGGATTTTTTTAGGACCATTGTCATTCATGAATATTAACAGCTTTATCAAGTGTTGCCACGTTCGTCTTCATGAAGGCTGTACAGTGTAGCTTAATGTTGCATGTTGGAATCAATACGTGCAGATAGAAATGAATGGAGGGCAACAGTTGATGTGGGATTAATGGAATAATATGAGCCAATGGATTCTTTCTCTCTATAGGTGATACGATTGAGTTATAGGCCTACGTCACTACTACTGTGATAGGCCTACATCACTACTACTGTGATAGGCCTATGTCACTACTACTGTGATAGGCCTACGTCACTAGTAGGGTTATAGGTCTGGTCACTAGTAGAGTTATAGGCCTACGTCACTACTACTGTGATAGGCCTACATCACTACTACTGTGATAGGCCTATGTCACTACTACTGTGATAGGCCTACGTCACTAGTAGGGTTATAGGTCTGGTCACTAGTAGAGTTATAGGCCTACGTCACTACTACTGTGATAGGCCTACATCACTACTACCGTGATAGGCCTACGTCACTACTACTGTGATAGGCCTACGTCACTAGTAGGGTTATAGGTCTGGTCACTACTACTGTGATAGGCCTACGTCACTAGTAGGGTTATAAGTCTGGTCACTAATAGAGTTATATGCCTATGTCACTACTACTGTGATAGGCCACGTCACTAGTAGGGTTATTGGCCTGTGTCACTAGTATGGTTATATGCCTATGTCACTGGTAGGAATGTATGTAGGCCTATTTGTTAGCAAGCTAGATTACTTTTCCAATGGAGCATCTTTATCAAAGACCTAGAGAGTGCTTGCAAAGAATTAGATAACCACAGGACGAGTGCCTTGCTTGAACCAAAGCGAAGTCTAGACCTTTCTGTGCTTTTTACTCGTGTGAATACCTCAGCGTCTAGCCGGACATCACCCTGTTGACTGGTGGGCAATGTGGTGATCCGACTGTGGTGCTTCCCAATGCAATCACTACGGAAAGAAACAACAAGAAATGATACCAAAGGCTTTCCGAAACTGTCTGTTTCTTCCCCCTCTTCTCTCATCCTTACACTTGTAGTTCTACGAAATGGTTGCAAAGCTTTAAGTAAAAAAACAAAATGAAAAAGTCATGGCATGTCAACAGCGCAGACCGTGCTCTCCTTACCGAAATGTTCTCAGATATACCTCATAGATAATAGTGTTTAGGGTAATGTTGTTCTAGCGTATGTAATAAATTATTCACTTGCTCTTCTTTTGGTAACTGTGACTTTACGAGACAAACAAAAAAAGCTTTATACATTTTAAGTTGTGATTTTTGTAATAGCTGAAGGGGTGCGCTTACCAAAATCTAATGCTTGTCTTATGCTCTCTTGTTACTGTGACAACTTTCTCATCTCCTGTGGTTTGAAGCTTTTACTTTCTCTGCTGTTTTTTTGTTTTTGTTTTCTGAAGGGTTATATTCACTCAGCTTTCTGGATTGGGAAATAGTTACAGGATGAATTGACAGTTTATATGTTCAGTGTTCTTCTGTTTTAGTTTCCAACCGCCCTTTTGTTAAATTTCACGCATTCTTTCTTTGTTGTTACCTATTCTCATGTGTTGGCGTGTAGCATTACCATTAGTGACCGCCGAAACAACAGTGCTATTACCCAGATTTTATGCATGAGTATATTTACAATTAGCTAGCAGTGACGCATTGTGAGTTTTTGCCCTTTTAAGTTCAGAATCCATACCACCATTCTGTGGACTTTCTGCATGTCCGTTCTTCCTGCGAGCGTGGTTCAGTTGTGTATATATTGTCCCCATGGTTCTCCACTGTCAGGGCTAACACTCGTTAATAAGTTCAGTTGAAGGGGTAACTGTTAGCGTTCCACAAGGGTGACAGATTTTATATGTAACATTTAAACTGATTCTTTCAGGCACTGAATCTGACACAACCATTGCACCATGCAATGAGGTATATGATCAACAACAAAAACACTGGATGACACAGAACAATAGTGATCTTTCGGACGGTACAGAAACGCCTCATGATGTCACAGAATGTACTGTGCCTGACAATCTACGCCTCTTAACTTCCACTTAGGTAAATGACAAACAGAAGCCCGGTATTCGTCAACAGCACTCAACCAGGTGTTTGATGAAAATACCACAAAAGAGTTTAGTTGGAAGTGATTCTACACTGCTTTAGTCGTAACTGGATTTCAGCTAAATCAACCACAAGGTCATCAGCCTACCTCGAGGCTCAGAGATGGAGTGTTAGAGGTCAGAGGGCAGTCATACGATAAACACAACGGGCCAGGGTAAAGACTGCAGCTTTATTACCAAACATTGATGAATCAAATCAGTCATTCATTAGGTAGAAAATGAGAATATCGAACAATTGCTTTACAGGGCACTTCTCAGCCCCGCTCTCCACTCAGATTTTCTCCATTTAGATGGAAGAGGAAGAGCAGTGGGCCCGTAATGATCTTGTAAGGGTCACATGACCGAACCAAACTGAGAGCCGGCTGTACAATGCTGACCCGGTTGGTTCGGTGGCGCATATCAGCGTGAGTAGAGTTATGTGTTCAGACCAAAGGTATGGCGGTGTTACTATGGCACCAGTAACTTGACACTGTTATATACTGACCTCACATCAGGAGGCGAGACAGCCTGGCTCCAAGCTGTTTGTGACATCCCCAGGAGTTGGCTATGCAGCAGCTCTAGGTCAGCAACTGGGCTAACCTGGTTGTATGGGAGTAGTTGAATATTACGACTACGCAAAAACTTCATTCCAAAAGATCAAAACAAAACCACTATGCTGTCTACTCCGTATCGATATACAATATATATAATTTTTTTTGTAGATTTTTGCCTGATTATTTTTGTTACATTTGTTGGTGTTTGTGTTTAAATGAATGGATTTTTATTTTCATTGGTTGGAACACAAAAGGGAACTGGTGTTAAATTGTGGTGTTTTACTGGAGTCATATTGATAAGCAATTAAGTTATGATCAAAAATGAAGGACATATTCAGAGTTAATGTTGTTCCAACTACCCTATGTGTAAAGACAAAATAAAGAAATCACAATGGTCTTTTCCATATGATTTGTCCTCATGACTTGAAACTAAAAAAAATTGTTTTCAGACTTAAACAATGACATTTGTTTCTTACTCTTATTATTTTTTTGTTCCACTCAACTCAACGGAAATGTTACAACTTGGCAATTTCTACAGGTAAAGATAAAAACCACTTAAAATAATCCAATAGTTTTCTTTCTTTCGTTTTTGGAGTATTTGAAGCATTTTGAACAACAAGATGGCAAGTATGCACTGGAACTGAATCCCCTGACCTACATTCAGTAGAGCAACTCAAAAGCTTTTTAACACACCATTAACATTGACTGTGTTATCTAGATGTGAGCCTGTTAGTGTAATCTGATATCACAATACTAACAAATTGCTCAATTTTTCCCTCTAAATATGTTTCATTGCTGGGTAGTGAGTTAGTGTTCTACGGAAATAAAAGCTTGAGTCAGTGATTTGGAATCCAAGCCCTTTATTATGCACTAATGTCAGGCAATAACTAATGTGCTATTAGCTAGCCAAAGAAATGTGCATTGCCTCTGAATAATGTGCATTGATGGGGTTATATCTTCATTTATACCTGATCCTTTACTTTAAACTGTGATGCCGGTCAATATGATGAACACCAAGAAAACAAATTGACACACACAGACACACTATGGCTAATCTTCAAGATTCCAATACAGCTGTCGGCAGATACTGTACATCCATTTGGAGTCCTATAGTTGTTCCAGCATTCTAGGCAAGCCCAAATAGAACATTCTTCTTCATCTGACTTGTTCACAGCATGTGAAAGGTCAACTCAACGATATGTAACAGAACCTCCCAACAGTTAACATCTTTGAAATATTTACACAACTGACCGTACATTCAGATTGCATACTTATATCTGTTTGCATGTATTTCAGTAGTTTTCCTTTTCAATTTGAGCATAATGATGCATATTTTGGTCTGGATTATTTCTAAAGCTCTGTGTACAAACCTACCGGACACAACTGGTAGAACGTCAAAATAGTATTTGCGCCTCTCATCTGTGCAATATTATTAGCTGTGTAAAAAAGAAGAAAAAAAAGAAAAAAAGAAAACGTTCAAAGGTAATGATGAAAATGCCAACTATCTGTCTCAATGTTACTTGTAGGATTGCATACATTGGAGCTTTTAATATTGTTCAAGTTGTTGATGTATCGGGCACTTTAAAACCTTTGCAAAACATCCCAGTTAGTTCTTTCACTATCTCCGATGCCTCAGTTGTGTTTGTGTGCCGTTTATATTTGCTGTTTCCGCATTAAGCTCTACATTATGCTTACATTGCATTAGTGTTTTGTCTGCATCATTGCTAAATACATTTTTCTCCGGTACCTCTGTTTTTTTTATTTTTTTATTCCCACTATCATCAAATGGTAGTGCTGTATATTCTGCTATTAATATCAAATAAACCGCTTTGATTCATTCACATTCAATCTCTGCCTCCTGCCTTTCTAGTGGATGCTGCCCTTGGAGACACACAACTATATGAACTTGGTGGTTTGAAACCTGAACACTGATTGGCTGATATGTGATGTCATACTGGTGATATCCAGTCTTACATAACAAGTGTCTTTCAGCCAATTAGTGTTCAGAATTCAAGTATGGAGTTTGATATCTGCAAAAGGTTTCGCGTACGTATTGTTGGGATCGTAAGAAGATCCATACGTAATTTGGTATGATCGTAAACAAAGTCATACGTAAAACATGAAACGTAAGCGTGAAATTAGATCTGCGAGAATACAAACACCCTGTTACCGATGACGGACAAATATTTTTTGCTTGTACAAATCTAGTTTCACAATTCTAAAATACAACATAACGATCTGGAGTTTTTGCAGTTTAATCTCATCCTCCCAAAAAAACGTAACTGAAACTTTTCAGGAGAAGTGCTAATGTAACAGCCATGTGAACAACTGTAAATCAGGGAAACCAGAAATAGGTATTCTGAAAGATTTCAATTTAAAGGTGTCTTCATGCATGCATAGTGCAAACTTATTTTTATGTGTGGAGCTGTTCTTCATTTATGTTTTGTTATGTAGGTCTACACATTTGCAGTGCTTCCAAATATTCAAATAGCGTTGCTTTATGGGTCTTTGTTGCTAAAACTAAATGTTATGCAATCACTACAGTAGTTCCAGGCCAGACACAGCAATAGGTCAGAACACAGCCATGAAACAGCACATGCACATGACTGTAATATTTAAAGCAATATCTTGACCTAAATTACTCAAATATATTTTACAGCTCAGACAGATATTCTCTGCAACGCTATTCTGTGGCCTTATCATTTTCACCCACAAGTATTTTACTTAATACCCAAACGCATTATAATCTACTGGTGCAATGTCGTTATGCACTCTTAAGCTACGGACCTTTATTTTGAACATGAAATCGGGAGTCCCAACGCTATGGTACAGCCCTGTGCTAGCGGTCTAACTTATTGTTGCTAGCTTCACAGCTTCGAAGAGCAACGCTCGGGTCATATCTTTGCAGATGCCGCATATCTGACAAAAGTTTGTACATAGAAAAACTATCCGTAAACAAATAAATGGAGACGGAAAGTAAGAATGTAACGTCTAAAAAGTCGTAAAAGGGTGTTTGTACGTTCACAGATCTAATTTCACGCTTTTCATTAAATGTTTTAGGCTACATTTACGATCATACCAATATACTTATGGATTTTCTTACGATCGTAATACGTACGCTAAACTTTTCTCAGATACCTAACTCCATAATTCAAACCACTGAGTTTATAATATAGTATTTACAAGTTCTTTTCCAAACCACATCCCTCCTATCCACATGGTTACATTTTTTAGAGTACCTTCTGACCTCACCTTGTTTTGGCCCTTTCTGTCCACTCCAAAAGCACTCCAGTATATAGGGCCTTGCCTCTTTTAAATAACAGTAGAAAATTGTCAACAGCAAGTTGGGTAAGATTAAAGTAATGATAAAATAGTAAACATTACAAAAATAATTTGACAACAGCGTCAATCATTTCAAATAACAAATGCATTTTTATTGAACGTTTACACTTGTACACGACAAAACACCTGAGTAACTGAAAAAAATCCTGCATGCGGCCCTTTCCACACGGGGCGGGGATAGACAGTCGCAACATGGAAGTTCCAAACTGGCAACCTCTCTTCATTTTTCACAAAGTAGAAGCAGAGTTTGAGGCTGTTCCATTGTGAAGTCTTAATAATAAAGAATCCCCCATCGTTTCCAAGGCTACGGCACATGCCAAGTGTTGTGGGCAAATGGAAAAATTGGCTTATGGTGAGACCATGACCATGGAAGTCCTTGCCTAAATACTTTACAACAGACATGGTCCTGGAACCACGCGTCTCCGAAAATACAACATTATAATTCTCAAAATGGTTTTCAATTCGAAAAGTGGAATTGGAAATGGTTTACATTCTGACAGGAAGTGAAATTGAATCGAGTCCTGGACTCATCATCGAGTCCTGATGAGTCCAGTGACTGTTAGCCTCAACAGTATACAACAAATGAGAATTGTTTAGTTCCTTCCATGTGTATAATATCTATGGACTCTAATTAACCTTTTGCGGTTTGATTTTGTTCCTAGCTATCAACAAAGTTAAAAATCTTTTTCATCCTAGGCA
Organism: Esox masquinongy; assembly: GCA_016801175.1. Taxonomy (NCBI): domain Eukaryota; kingdom Metazoa; phylum Chordata; class Actinopteri; order Esociformes; family Esocidae; genus Esox; species Esox masquinongy. The sequence goes on from JACXGI010003768.1 coordinate 53,178, forward strand.
ATGCGACTGAGGAAGAGTCGTCTTTTTTCATGACACAATCTGAACTCTCAAGGAATTTTCCAGGCTAAAACAAAGGATTTATTTTAATAAAACTTTGTGTATTTTATTAACATATATTGTTGACCTTATAACAGTGTATAATATATATTACATTATAAACAATCTCGTTAAGTTCAGATGACATCATGGAACTTCAGTTGAAAATCTGTTTCTCGTCCCTACTTGGGAAAAAAAAGATTTTTGACACCTTTTTTTGATAACGATGAACAAATTCAAGCCAAAGCTAGCTGCTCATTACTAAGGTTGCATAAGGGGGCCCATGCATTCATGGATGGAATATAAGCCTTTTGGCCTTCTGTCATCTGGGTTAACATCTGGTGACATGCCTAGGCCGAAATGCTGTTCCATTATGAAAAAAACGCAACATTTCAATAGCCAGCGGGCTAGTTGGACAAATTTTCAACTGGCTCCGCCTGAAAAGTACTAGCCACGCATAGATCCATTCAATCTATAGAAGTACAATCCATGGGTTGAATCATGACTTACAAAATGCATTTAAAAGTATTTTGATTATAAATATTATATATTATCTACCATAACGAGTCAATGGGTGAAATAGAAAACATGAAGTGTGGAACGTATGCAATTCATTATTTGTATTATTTAGAGTCTAGTTTTTCCTTCTACTGTCCCTCTTGATTGAATTTCACATATTTACGTGGCTCTGATTTTATAAGTCTATGAATATCTGAGAACCCAGTGGTCTCCAACCCTGCTCCTGGAGAGCAGCCCTAATTTAGCGCACCTGACACTAATAATTAGACAGTTAATTACTGAATAAGGCTAGATATATAAGGGGTTGGAGTGAAAACAACCAGGACAGTAGCTCTCCAGGAGCAGGGTTAGAGACCCCTTCTATACCGATAAACCCCTAGGCCAAGAATGAACCCTCAAAAGCTCGCACAGCAAACCCTCATGGTGGTTCTATGAATTTCACCGATGTTAGGAAATTCACCAAAAGTCTGCCACGTAACTCAGAGATAGAGATGAAAATCACTATATAAGGTGTCTGTGACACTCGTTGTCTGCTGTATTTGTTTTAGCACGCTGGAGCCGATGATTCTTTGGTTTAACAAGCTAATCCGTTTCCCATTCGAATGCAGTGATATAAGGAGGGTGGCATCATTTTGGCCACGGCACTGGTTGGGCATGTGGCCCTAGTCAGATTTCACTGAAGAACAGGAGTACCGTTACACTTTAGCTATCACCGAGCTAAGTAGACAGCTCAGTGCCGTTTCAGGTACTTACATGGTTCTGGTTCACTATTTCAGATCGAATGGACACATTCTGCTAAGGTAGGTAACCTGTTTACAAGAAGCACAGTGTCAGTGATGTTAGCTTCCGCGTTAATTAGCGTCAGCAAAGTCTACCTAACACCACTACACTGTTTAGCAACAACTCCATGTAAGCTAACATTACTATGATGTTTAGCACCACTTAGCCTTAGCTGACGTTAGTTGGCGTCAGCTAACGTTGTATTAGCTAAAGCGTAGCCTGACATTAGCTACAGTACTTGTCATCCGTATTGACAACACATGTCAAGTACGCCTTGTCCTGCACGTACTCCAGGAGCGGAGGGAGAAAACGAAGGATAACAATAAAGGGACTAGAACACGCACTTGGCTGGTGGCCCTGGACCTGAAGACGGAGAAATACGCGGATTGAGTGGCTCAGTACGGTGTGAGTTAGTATTCTTCATGATTGTATGAGGTAAGTCAGTAGTTAGGGATGGATTTTGCTTAGCTGATGATCACACTTCCTTTGTGTTATAATATTCACTGAAAAAGCAATTCTTCTGTGTGTGTTTTGTCGGTGTAATGGGAGGCATGTTGTAGCTGTAACACATTTTTATTGATACATTTATGAGATGATTAGAGTGCGTATATGGCCAGGTAAAAGAGAAGGTGTTTACCTGTCCACGTTCCCAACAGACTAAGAATTGCTAGGATTCTGCGTGTGTGTGTGTAATGGGTGGCATGTTGTAGCTGTAAGACATTTTTATTGATACACCAATGAAATTATTAGTGTGTATGGCTAAGAAAAGCATTAACCTGTCCCAAGCTCACATTCACCCATGTACCAAAGTCACAGTCTTTATTTGTCAAGTGCACCGAATAACATGTCATTCTGAACAATGAAATTCTTGTGACATGGCATGCAACATCTATGTAGTAATTAAGAAATATATAAAGCAAAGAAAATAACAGGAAATACAATCTAGCAATTTCAAATGATGTAGAAATGGGAATATGGACAGTATGAATAGAATTCTTAAATATTATAAATGTGTTGTAGTGCCTATAGATGGATACATTAAAATGTGCTTATGTACATTGAATGTACATAGAAAGTGACCAGAGCATAAAGTGTTCATGTGATCAATAGATCAGTGTTGCTGGTTGCGGAGCCTTATGGTCTGGGGGTAAAAACTGTTTGTGAGTCTGGAAGTGCATGTCCTGATGCTTTAGTAACATCTACCAGACGGCAGCAGTGTGAACAGACCATAACCTGGGTGGCTGTAGTCTTTTATGATGTTCCGTGCTTTCCTAAGGCATCGTGTATGGTAGATGCCTTGCAAGGAAGGGAGATGGCAGCTGATGATGCGCTCCGCTGACTTCACCACCCTCTGGAGGGACATGCGGTCTGCAGCGGAGCAGCTGCCGTACCAGGCACTAATGCAGCCTGAGAGGATGCTCTCAATGGTGCACCTGTAAAAGTTGGTGAGTTTTTGCAGACATGCCAAACTTCTTGAGTCTCCTTGGGAAGTATAGGCGCTTTGGGGCAGTTTGTACCTCAGAGTCTGCTTGCCTGGACCAGGTGAGGTCATCTTTGATGAACACATCGAGGAATTTGAAGTCGGAGACTCTCTCCACTTCAGCTCCATCAATGTGTATGGGGGCGTGATCCCCCCTCTGCCTCTTCCTGAAGTCCATGATCATCTCCTTAGTCTTGCAGTCGTTGAGAGAGAGGTTGTTGTCCTGGCACCATGTAGCCAAGTCACTTACCTCCTCTCTGTATTTGGTCTCATTGTTGTTGGACATGAAACCCAGGGTGGTGTTGTCGTACGCAAACTCCAACGTAAGTATGACGTTGGAGCTGTGTGCCATCCTGGTGACTTCAGAGAGTTCCCTCTTTAAAAAGCTCTCCTCACGTCAGCCGTGGTTAGGGACAGAGTGAAATCCTCGTGGTCTTCAGCAAGCCTCACCAAAGGAATTGTGTTGGTCGCCTCAAGCCGCGCATAGGTGTTGAGCTCGTCAGGGAGAGAGGCAGTGGGACGAGTATCACTGTTTCCCCCCTTTGTATTCTGTGATGTGTCCCAGTCCTCCCCACATGTGCCTGGGATCAGAGCTGTGGTAGTTAGACTCCAACTTATCCTTGTAGTCTTTTTGCTTAACTGCTCGAAAAAAACGGTTCTTCCTGTTTTAGTCGTTGTCTGTAGATTGGAAGAAGAATGGAGGTGTGATCCGCCTTACCATATGCAGGGTGGGGGAGGGGTTGGACCTTTAGAGAAAGTTCTAGGAGAATGCTTTTTTCCTCATTTGTTATTTGGGCCGAGTATATACAGTACCATTCAAAAGTTTAGATATACCTCCTCATTCAAGTATATTTTTATAAATTTCCACATTCTACAATAATAGTGAAGACATTAAAACTATAAAATAACACATGCAATCTTAAAACAGATCAAAATATCTATCATATTGTAGATTCTTCGAAGTAGGCACACTTTGCCTTGATGACAGCTTTGCAAACGCTTTGCATTCTCTCAACCAGCTTCATGGGGTAGCCACCTGGAGGTAGTCACTACTTTCATGAGGTAATCAATAGGTGTGCCTTGTTAAAAGTTCATTTGTGGATTGTTTTTCCTTTTTATAGCATTACAGCAATTCAGTTGTGTTGTGACAAGGTAGGGTTGGTATACAGAAGACCATCATTTTGTTTGTACTGTAGTAGTCCATATTATTGCAAGAACCGCTAAAACAAGCAAAGAGGAACAACAGTCCATCATTACTTTGGGACGTGGTCAGTCAGTCTGGAAAATTTCCAAAACTTTGTTTCTTCCAGTGCAGTCACAAAAACCATCAAGCGCTATGATGAAACTGGCTGTCATGAGGACCGCCACAGGAAAAGAATACCCAGAGTTACTTCTGCTGGAGAGGTTAAGTTCATTAGAGTTACCAGTCTCAGATATTGGCAATTAAATGTACCTAAGATTGCAGCCCAAATAAAAGCTTCACAGAGGTCAAGTAACAGACTCATGTAAACATCAACCGTTCACAGGAGACTGTGTGAATCAGGATATTTGACCAAGGGGAGAGCCTGGCATCCACAATCACCAGACCTTAATCCAATTGAGATGGTTTGGGATGAGTTGGACTGCAGAGTGAAGGGAAAGCAGCCAACAAGTGCTCAGCATATGTGTGAACTCCAGTACCGTTGGAAAAGCATTCCAGGTGACTAGCTCAAAGCTGGTAGTGAGAATGCCAAGAGTGTGCAAAGCTGTCATCAAGGCAAAGGGGGGGCTGCTTTGAAGAATCTACAATATGAAATGTATTTTTATCTGTTCAACACTTTTTTTGGTTTCTACATGATTCCATATGTGTTCTTTATGATTCGTATGTCTTCACTTTTATTGTAGAATGTGGAAAATAGTAAAAATCAATAAATACCCTTGACTGACTAGGTGTGTCCAAAGTTTTGGCTGGTACTGTACATTTGGTGTCTCAGTGACTTCTTCACTGGCTACTGTCTTGGTTTTTGTATTTACACAGGTCAGGGGGGATTAAGCAACTGAGCTTAGCTTATAGTGTTGTTATGAAACTCATAGGTGATATCTTGTCATACGGTGTATGTATACTGACAACTTATTTTTATCCATACCTCTGGTGAGGGATCTTGTTGATGCTTAGACATACTACTGTGACACAGTAAGGCCAAATAGGAAGAATGTCCCCAAGACCATCATTGAGGGGTTGTTCCCCCTCAAGATCAGACTATGAAATTGTATTACAGATAACATGTTGTTGTGCTGCTTGAAATACTAGGGATATGTACTTTCTATGTCTCCAGCAGCTCAGGAAATGGCTGCCTAAAGCCAGTGTAGCGAATATAGCGTTCACATCCTTGGTAATGCAGTGTTATAAGTTATAACATTTAATTGATAAGCAATAGTTCAGTGGGTGTGTGTGACTAAAGTTATCCTAAAGTTGTGCTTGTCTTCTCTTCTACCTGGTGACTATGTCAGTTTTCAGAGACCAGCAAATACTTAAAAACTGATTTCTCAGTCACATATGCATGTATAATATAGGAAGCGGATGTTCCACTTACATGTAGTGTTGTGAGAAACACAAATTGTATAAGAATACTAAGAGCTCTGTCTGTTTCTTTAAGTGGCCAACTGCAAATGTATGTGAACAATTTCCATACAGCACGTGTTATGATGTACTGGCCATGTCGTATGCAGTTACTGGTATGTAATGACATTGTCTTTTAAACCATTCTAACTCCTTTTTTAGTACAGCTGTCATGTCATTTAGTGCGAAGGGCCAATGGACCAATGTCTCAGACAATATGTCTGTGAGTAGTGAATTAAACATCTCATTTTTTAAGGCTAGAAATCCCATAAGGAATATCGGACAGCTACAACGCCTGCCGTTTCAGTTACAACTATGCCAGGAACAGAAACTAGAACTTAGGTACAGATAGACCTCACAGTGTCGCTGTAATCATCTCCGATGTTATGAAATTCACCAAAATTCTGCCCTTTAACACAAAGATATGGAATTTGCCTGAGATATTTATCAGTAAAGGATGTCTTTGGCACTTAATATTCACAGGCTTCACACATACGTCCATTCTCTCTGGACATACACATGTTCTCTTCTTTCCATGTACTCTTTTTTTTTTAACTCTTTCCACACAGATACACCCTCTACCCCCCCCCACACACACACTTTCTCTTGTCTATGCACACGCACGCACGCGCACACACACACCCTCTTCTCACATTCTGTCTCCACACCGGAAAAACACATTCTCCACTCTCTCCATACACACCCTGTATTGTCAAGGTTTTGTCTGGATTTTCTCTTCCTCATTCAGACATCAGGACTGCTAGTAGCACTCAAATTGCCAAAAAACCCCACTAAATATTATTCTAGTGAGAGCATGAAGTGATAATCTAATTTCTTTCCACTGTCCCTCCCCTCCTGTCCCACTGGGCAGAATCTGCTGCTCCAATCCCACCTTCAGTAAATCCACCCTGCTCTGAACACTCATTCATTCTCCCATTTCATTCCTGCTCACCTCTCTGTGTCCTGCTGTTCCACACACACACACACACACACACACACACACACACACACACACACACACACACACACACACACACACACACACAC
>JACXGI010003769.1:0-39158 GCA_016801175.1 Esox masquinongy
CAAGACAAGACTGGGGCCGTGTCACAGGTAAGCATCTAAACATGCACAAATGTAGTTATTTTTTTTATTTATTTTTTTTAGAATATTTCACTTTAGACCAAAAGCATCCTAATTAATAATGCTACTTTCTCGATTATTATTCTGCAATGTCATAACATAGATAATAGCCTATTTATCATAAGTCGGCCTGTGTATTAATAATATACGTGCAACTAATAAATCAGGATTTCTGGAGAAAAAAAACGTTAGTGCTCTGTTAATGCCTAAACAGCATAAAGTAAAAAAAATCCGTAAGTGATATTTCGGTATTGTGTTACTTAATAGGTCATCTCATACCTGGCCGAACCCACAATTCCCAGAAACGACAGTCCATTGGAGTTCTGGAAACGCAACCAGGCCCGTTTCCTTGCCCTCGCTCCTGCTGCACGCAAATACCTGTGTGCGCCCTGCACAAGCGTTGACAGTGAACGGCTGTTTAGCGTTGCCTCTGATGTGATAGACTGTGATGTGATTGTGATGTGTGTGGCTCACAAGACAATATATGGAGCTTGGTTTTAAGTTTGATTATACTTTAAAGTGGGTCCTAAGGACTGAAGTATAGGTCTGGACTACAGCTGCTTTTTTTGTGACCACTAAGTTTCAGTACAATGTCAACTACTATGTCAGGGAAGCATTTGGCAGACCTGTTCAAGTAGGAGATGGATGTACATTTTTTATTTGAAAATTTATTTTTTGTATCTATTTTACTCGTAAGGACTGAAGTTTGAAGTCTGAAATTAAAAATAAAATGTGGCACTGGCATATCATTTATTCTCCTCCAAGTGAAATAATTTACCTATTTTTCAGGGGTGAATGTCTGTTTACATTTGTAAAATTATACATTTATGGTAGAATCAAATGTTGCTTGTCTTGTGTATTGCCATATCTACAACACATGAGTGTAATAAGGTAAAGGTAGTACAGTGTAATAAGGTAAAGGTAGTACAAGAGAGAGACTTGGATTTCTCTTCAGTAAAATTAAAGTGTATATACATCAGGGGAAAAATGTGTATATCGGCATCGGCCAAAATGAGTTTAAAAATATCGGCATATCGAATATTGGCCAAAATCCAATATCGTGCATCCCTAGAATGAAGTCCCCTTGTATTTCGGAGAAGCCCCTTGCTAAAGAAGAAAATCCCTTACACTGGTCTAACAAGTCTAACAAGGATAAATATCCCGCATTGGCCAAGCTAGCACAGTCATACTTGTGTCCCTCCTACCTCAACACCATCAGAGCGTCTCTTCTCTGCAGCAGGCAACATAGCTTCAAAGAGAGCCAGCCTTAGGCCAGAGCATATTGACATGCTAACATTTCTGCATTGCAATGCAAAGTTCTCGTAGAACTATTACACCTCCAGTACTGAATGGCTAGAGCAGCCATATGAAATAGAAAAGCATGTAAAGAAACAATGTACTGCCTACAGTTGTTTCAAAGCATTTGTAAAAGCGTAAGAAACACTGAAAACTTTAGTTTAAATAAAACACTTGCATATAATCCTGGAATTGATGTATTTTTTGCTATCTGATTAATCGATTAATCAAAGCAGAAATCGACAGATTAATCGATTATTAAAATGGATGTTAGTTGCAGCCCTACTTGAAATAATACATTTTCAACTGATTGAGCAAGACACACTAAGTGCTCCCACGTAGGGTAGCAGGGGGGAAAGAGCCACCAGGGGTAACTTGCGCGCGGTCATTTGGCTGGTCATTGAATTTAAACCAACTATAGAAAAGAGTGAAATTGTTATTTTGCTACACTAGCAGAACAGAAGCACCAGAAATGTTAATGTTTCCACTATACTGCTACAGTTTACAGCTGTTCTAATCTATTTAGGCAACGGAAGCAGAAAGACATTGGATATACAGGTATACAAGCTTGTTGAATGTTTGGTAGGACTGTGTTCTAATGCATTAACAATAAGCAACAATCTAATGTAATGGACATATTTCTGAGTGTGTACTGTGCAGTTGCAACTAATCTTCTCGAGGAGAATTCATTGACAGGTACAGGACACTTGAAAGCGATTCAGCGATAAAGGACTGGTTGGAGCCCAGAGACTGAGTTTTGCTTAAAGGACAATGGTGAGGTGGGCTAAGATAAGATGGATCACATGCGGACTATCCCACCACTGCAAGAGGATTCTATTCCTGGGGCACGAAAAGACCAGCTCCACGACATCATGCCACGCTGGTTGGGTCCATACCAGGTACACCTCATCAGCTGTCCAGGTAGCTGAGAGAGAAACCTGGGGTCGACGCCACACACGCTACAGGAGGGCTTTGGTGTTTAAAAATTAGGCACGGTGAATTGAAGTCACCGAGGGAAAAGTGAGTTTTTGGTACTAGTAACCATCACTTCCGACCCGGCCTGCTGCTATAGAGCCCTTAGCTAAAACTGGTCATCTCGGCATTCACAAAGGTGAGCACACAAATTCTCCTGACCTGGCTGATAAAGCAGCTAGAAGGGAGACAACTAGAGCTGTGTCATCGTAACCTGCATTTGCACTATTGAAGGACAACACCTTGGAATATACATCTGACTTTTATGGTCTGTTACATCGGTCTGCCAAGAAATGGTTCATAATTGACGGTCTGACGTTTGAAGGAGCAGAACATTTGCGATGACTTTGGAAGTACATCTCATTGGAACCACGAGAGGACTTTTCAGTGAATCATGCAATTAGCATAAGAGGACTTTGTACCAGTAACAAATTGAAGGATGTATTCAGTGATTGGTGTTTACACACCCACGTGTCGATGCTACATACTGTCAGTATATATGTGTCACCTGAAAATACCTGCTTTGGCCATTGTTTTCAATATAAAAGCTTTTGCTGTACTATGTTACAGTTCTGTGTAATGGAAATGTGTGGTAATGGTCCAGAAGCATGTAAAGGAGTATCCAGCCATTTCAGGCTTGTCTTGTTCTCTAATTATTAGGGTAATGATATCAACAGGGTCATGTTGTTAAAGAGTACTGATTTGTTGCCTCTCACTCATCCAATTAATTAAATGTGAGTGAAAGTATTCTTAAAATATCCCAATTCCGTGATGGCTCTATAACTAACGAAATAGCCACAACCCAATAAAGGTTAACAAAGGGTATTGTTGCAATGACAAATGCCATGTTTGCGTTAGCTAGCACAGCCAGTCAAAGCAACGGTGATCTAATGCTAGCCAGGCAATTCAATTTGCTGGACTTCTCTCAATATTAACAAGCTACCCATACAAAAAATATATGTATTTTAAATGTATTATCGGAATACATTTTACTAATGTATGTCAAGGTGTTGCAATTGGCCGCTTAAATATATTTCTAAAAAACATTACTATAAATGCATGGCTGTTTTACGAACACGCAATTTTCTGCTCTCCAGTCGGACACCCTACACACTGCTCCAAACAAGGATAAGCTAGTAGTGGTTTTAACAAGGTCGCTGCAGTACGTAAGAATATCTTGCTGACTGTAAGATGAAACTTATTTTGTAAAGGCATTGCTAAAATGTATTTAAACAGCTAAAAGTGATGTCATCAATGTCAGTAATTAATATTTTGAAAGTGTGGTTCTATATTCAGGTCTGCTATGAAGTGATAAAATATTTAGATTAGATTCAACTTCATCGTCATTGAACAGTACAAGCACAGTACAACAAAATGCATCTAACCAGAAGCGCAAACAGAGGAGGGCAGAATGTACAGTATTAAGTATATGTATATTACCAGTGGAATGTGTAGATGAGCAATACTAAATGTGCAATAAAGGCAAAAAGAGGGAAATTTAGATATAATATTTAAAATATAACAAGCCTTACATTAATGTCATTTTGGACTGAACACTGTTTTATGCAGTATGCTAAGCATGTACACCTCAAGGCGAAATACAAGTTTTTATAGTTCTGTACATGTCAATTATCAATAATTAGCAAGAATATCTACACAAAATATATCAACAAACAATAAAATAAGCCTTAATGGCAGCATTTTTGTCCTATCAAATGATCCACCATTCTAACCCACCATTTTATGTCAAAAAAAAACACATGACATGGAATCCCATTAGAAAACTAGATGGAAAATGATTACTTGCATTACTAGAACATAGGCTAGTGTATGAGAAAGGTCACTCGAACAAAACAGGACCAAAAGGATTCTGTAAATACATATTACAGTGAAAAATCCATTTTAATATGGGCTTCAAAATACATTCTGTAATGTATTTTCTATACAAAATACATATTGTAATGAGATCACATTTGTCAGTGAAATACATTTGGACAAAATTTAAATGTATTTATACATTTTGAAATATATTTTGATACCTGAAATGTATTTTGAATCAAGTTAAAAGTTGGAACGCTGTGTAAAATGTGTAAAGAAAAACAAAATGTATTTATGTGCAAATCATTTATACCCTATATTCAAAATAAAATCGTACAAAGACAACATATCAAATGTTGAAATTGAGAAATTTTACTGTTTCCTAAAAAAAAAAAAAAAAAACTATATGCCCACTTTGAATTTGATGCCAGCAACACATTTAAAAAGAAAATGGTGGGACGGGCAACAAAAGACCGGAAAAGTTGTGCAACGCTAAAAAAAACAAAAACCTGGTGGAACATCTCAAAACTAATTAGGTTAATTGGCAACAGCTCAGTAACATGACTGGGTATAGAAAGAGCATCCCAGAGAGGATGAGACTTTCAAAAGCAAAGATGTGGAGGGGAGTTTGGGGACCTCATCATCTATGGTACATAATGGCATTAAGATTCAGAGAAATCTCTGTACGCAAGGGACAAGGCCGAAAACCAGTAATGGATGGCCGTAATATCTGGGCCCTCAGGTAGCACTGCATTAAAAACAGACAATTCTGTAGCGGACATGACTGCACGGGGTCAGGAACACTTTTGAAAACCATTGCCTGTGAACTTGGTACATCACTGCATCGACAAATGCAAGTTAAAACTCTACCATGAAAAGAAGAAATCATATATAAACAACATCCAGAAACTGCGCCGCTTTTACTGGGCCAAAGCTTGTTTAAGATGGGCTGAGGCAAAGTGGAAAACTGTCCTGTGGTCTGTAAAAATAAAAATGTGAAATTATTTTTGGGAATCATGGACGCCGCATCCTCCAGGCTAAAGAGGAGCGGGACCATCCGGGTTTGCATCAACATACAGTTCAAAAGCCAGCATCCGTGATGGTATGGGGGTGCATTAATGCACATGGCATGGGTGACTTGCACAACTGTGAAGGGACCATTAATGCTGAACAATATACAGTGGATATAAAAAGTCTACACACCCCTGTTAAAATGCCAGGTTCTTGTGATGTAAAAGAATGAGACAAAGATAAATCATGTCAGAACTTTTTCCATCTTAATGTGACCTATAACGTGAACAATTCAATTAAAAAACAAACTGAAATCTTTGAGGGCGAAAAATAAAAAAATAAAATACTCACAATAACCTGGTTGCATAAGTGTGCACACCCTTAAACTTATTCTTTGTTGAAGCACCTTTTGATTTTATTACAGCACTCAGTCTTTTTTGGTAGGAGTCTATTAGCATGGCACATCTTGACGTGGCAATATTTGCCCACTCTTCTTTGCAAACGCGCTTCCAAATCTGTCAGATTGCGAGGACATCTCCTGTGCACAGCCCTCTTCAGATCACCCCACAGATGTTCAATTGGATTCAGGGCTGGCCTCTGGCTGGGCCATTCCAAAATGTTAATCTTCTTCTGGTGAAGCCATGCTTTTGTGGATTTGGATGTGTGCTTTGGGTCGTTGTTGTGCTGAAAGGTGAACTTCCTCTTCATCTTTCTAACGGACACCTGAAGGTTTTGTGCCAAAATTGCCTGGTATTTGGAACTGTTCATAATTCCCTCCACCCTGACTAAGGCCCCAGTTCCAGCTGGAGAAAAACGGCCCCAAAGCATGTTGCTGCCACCATGCTTCACTGTGGGTATGGTGTTCTTTGGGTGATGTGCAGTGTTGTTTTTGCGCCAAACATACCTTTTGGAATTATGGCCAAAAAGTTCAACCTTGGTTTCATCAGACCATAACACATTTTCCCACTTACTTTTGGGGGATTTGATGTTTGTTTTTTCAGCCGGGCTTGGATGTTATTCTTTGTAAGAAATAGCTTCCATCTTGCCACCCTACCCCATAGCCCAAAAATTTGCTGTCCCCTCAAAATAACTACAAGAGTACACCCCTAAGTGAAAATGTCCAAATTGGGCCCAATCAGCCATTTTCCCTCCCCAGTGTCATGTGACTCATTAGTGTTACAAGGTCCCAGGTGTGAATGGGGAGCAGGTGTGTTAAATTTGGCGTTATCGCTCTCACACTCCCTCATATTGGTCACGAAGTTCAACATGGCACCTCATGGAAAAGAACTCAGAGGATCTGAAAAAAAGAATTGTTGCTCTACATAAAGATGGCCTAGGCTATAAGAAGATTGTCAAGACCCTGAAACTGAGCTGCAGCACGGTGGCCAAGACCATACAGCGGTTTATATAAAGGATTTGCACATCATGGCATTCTGTTTATATTTGCATTTTACGCAGCCTCCCAACGTTTTTGGAAACGGGCTTGTATATTTATCTTCCATATGGGTAGCTAGATAATGTTAAATAAAAAATAAATAGTCACTGGAGGAATCTCCCCATCATAAATCCACTTGGATTGTCCAAAATATCTCACCAAAATTCCATACGTTTTTTTATTCAGGAGCATAATTTCAGTCAAGAAAGAGGGGAACCATTTCCACAAGGCACCGGCAAAATCCGTACCCCCCTTTCAATTAAAATAGAAAGTACCTAAATTAACCAAATATGTAAAGATACTGATCCTCTCCCTTACCAACACATTGAATGGCTTTAATTCAAAGTGGATAATACCTTCATTCATTAAAGATAGTATCTAAATTTATACGGTGTCCCTATGTATAATTGACGGGCAGGGGGACACAGATTTCGCTGGTGACTGGTGGAAAGGGTGTCCCCCTTTTTAAAGAATGAAAATATTTTCCTGATTGAATTAAACCCATTGAATGTGTTGGTAAGGCAGAGAATCAATAGCTGTGAGAGTTGTTAAATTTAGGTACAATGTATTTTGATTGACAGAGGGACACAGATTTCGCCGGTAACTTCGGAAATGGTGTCCCCCTCTTTTAAAGAATGACAATTTATTTCAGATTGCATTAAAACTATTAAATATGTTGGTGAGGGAGAAGATAATTCTATGACCTTGGTAAATAAAGGTACTATGTATTTGGAATGACACTGGGGTACCGATTTTGCTGGCGCCTGGCGGAAATGGTGTCCCCCCTCTTTAATGAATGAAAATATACTCCAGATTGAATTAAATTAATTGAATATGCTGGTTAGGTTGGGAATCAGTAACTGTGTGAGTTTGGTAAATTTAGGTATGTATATGTAAATTTAGGTATGTATAAATATACATGTAAGTATGTATATTTATTTTACAAGGGGTCACGGCTTGAAGACGTTATTCCATATCTTTCATTCTGATATGTATTAAAAAATATTTACACATTTAACTTTATCCATATTCTCAGCTCAGAAGTATAAAAACTGGTATTTCCCTTTGAAGTGTGCATGCTAAGCTTATTGCATAACATAATTTATGTTCACAGTCCAAAATTATATTAATGTAAAACATGTTATATTTTATCACTTCACAGCAGACCTGAATATACAACTAACACCTTCAAAAATGTTAATTATTACTAACATATGACGTCGCTTTTAGGTGTTGAAAAACATTTGATCTAAATCACAAAGATACTTATGCAATGCGTATTCCAATCGAACAACTCTGTTTGGAGCACAGGGTAGGGCGCCTGACTGGAGGGCTAAAGGTTGCAGGTTTGTAACAGAGTCCCGAAACTACAATTATTTTAATACAATTTTTATCAATATATTTAAGCAGCCAATTGCAACACTTTAACATACATTTACCAAATGAGAAGTCCAACAAATTGAATTGGCTAACTAACATTAGATCACCTGTTCGCTTTGACTGGCTGTGGTAGCTAATGCAAACATGGTATTTGTCATTGAAACAATACAACTTACACATATGTTAAACAACACATATTTCCTTTTTGCGGCTGTTTAAAAAAAACAAAAAACAATAGATTGCTCTGAAATATAAGTTTGGGGTATTGGCAAACACGCTTAGGTAACCAGACGCTTTCTGGAACCCTTTTTGGAAGGAAGCCAGTGTCAGGAGCGAGAAGCAACAAGTGTGCGAGATATCACACGCTCCCGTGAAAAGAAAGGAAAATACAAGATGATTTGCAAGGCTCCAGCTAGCAAGTTGGAGAAAGGATTTAAGACGTATGTATCGACATACATAAACGATTACGAAGGTACTCATTTTCATGAAATGCCGTCCAGTGAAGCTGGTTCGGGGACAGCACTGTAGTCATAATCCAGACTAATCATGAATCTCAAATCGCATACTACAAGTACGTACTTTGCGGATGATGGTGAAGTACGAACTGTTTAGTATATAGTAAGCTAGTATGCCAGTATTGGGACCGATTGGGGCATACTACCTTATCATACAACTGCATCTCAACATTAGATCATTTTGTCACACATTAACATAATGCCAAGTGACTAACGTTTCTTATGAAGTTTAATGGCTTATTAGCCAGTAATAGGCCTACTAGTATCTGGCTACTTGGAATAATCATAAGAATTGAGCAATTGCAAGCGAGACTGAAATGAATTTTACACTGCCAAACCGATTTCATGCCACAACAACGTTCATTTTTCCTTCATTCGTCAGTGGCATTGATACAACAACTGTCAATGTAGGTGACGATAACAGACTATGTGGAAAGACAAGAGAATCGTGGAAATCCCTTTTTACTGCACAATTATTGGAATCAGGTGTGCTAGATTAGAGTTGGAGAGAAAACCTACATGACAGTAGATCTCCAGGAACAGGGTTGGACAGCCCTGATTTAGCTGGTCTTTGGTGAAATGCCTGCTGCATACTTTAGATTGGACTGTAATATAGTGAAGTGGTCCCGGCGTATTTACACTAACCACTGCTTCTTCAACTCAACGTCAAGCAGGAAGCAATATATACTAATAACCCCATTCAATTTAGTAGATGCGGTGCACAGAGATACAGAGCAATGTTCTGAATGTTTCTTTACTTGTATCTTAAAAAATAGGTTCTTAAATATATTTTTCCAAGTTTCAATCATGTTTATTGATCTAGCTACACTTGCGCCGTCAGAAGAATGTATACAACTAACGTGCACCGGAAACAGGCGAGCAGTATTATTGTAAAAGGGAAGTACGTCACCACCTTGAGTAAGTAGCCCATACTTTTATTTTTATTTTTTTGCTTTGCCAAAATGTACATACAGAGAAGGCAATTCACAATTACAATGGTAACACATAACAGTACAATCTGAGCACTAAAAAAAACAAAAGATATGCCCTAAACAGAAAGAAAAAGGTGTGTATTTAGATGCTACGGGTTCTCATTATGGTTGTGAGTGTTACTGCCAACTTGCTTTTCATGTATTTTAATGTGGAAAAATAATAAAACAGTTCCCCGCAAAAGGCCCAGGTTGAGTTTACAAAAATCTAACCTTGTGGATAAAGAATTTGCCCATGTGATTAATAAATTAATAACAAAATCAGAAGTATTTTCCTCCAGTAAGCAACCAAAGATTATATCGTCACTGGAAAATGGCTCAAGTTGTAAATTTTTACTTTGCAGCCAATCATGCACATCATCTCAAAAAGCCCTACTGTATTTGCATTCAAAGAAAAGATGATCAGTCGTTTCTATGTCGCTAGTACATTTTGTTCAAAACAAAATCTGTCTCAAAAGTTCATTAGAAGGGTATATATTATTTAAACTCTTATAGTGGGTCTCTTTTGCTTTAGGTGGAATTGGAAAAGATAAATACTTGGTCCGTAAATGGCTTATAGAGGGCCTAGGGAAAATATGAAGGATATTATTTCGATATGATTGCAAGGGATACAAGTCATTACAAAGGCAATCACGGATTGTTTTATTTGAATGTTTGTCGTCAACAAAATCATGTCCCTCAACCAAGAGTTGCGGTAAAGTAGTGGAAACAGACCCTGAGTACAGTATTATGTTCTTAATCTGCGATAGAACCGATAATGGGATTGCATTAATGATACGCTAAAATTGTGCATGATCAAAGGGCGTTTGATATTTCAAACAGAAATCTTCAAAGATTACAAGGTTTCCTCTTTCATCAAGAAGGTGGCAAATGGACCATAGCCCCTTGTCCATCCAATCCCCTAAGTACAGAGATTTGTTTCTAAACAGTACGTATCTGTTGTTCCATAGCGGAGTATTGTGTCGTGTAAAATTATGTTTGAATAAGAGTTTCCAGTAGAGTAAAACCTGTTGGTGGAAGGAGGAGAGCTTAAGAGGTAGTTTCAGTATAGTGAAATCACAATTTGTATACCACCAAATTGTATACCACCAATTAAAAATCTCCCTGAGAAGACAATAACAAAAAGAATTGCCATTATTCAGAAAGGATTTTAACCAGCTGATCATAAGAGTTCCATTAATACAATCAAAATCAATGGCTCTCAAACCACCATCCTTGTAGTCTTTGACCAGTATAGACTTTCTAATGTAGTGTGCAAGTAGCCCATACAAACTTTGATAAATGCTGAACTAACTGCCACTGCTAGCAACACTAAATGCAATGCTTGTGTTTGCACTGCACTGTTTGTGACAAGCCTACACTATACTGGCAACAAATCACAAGTTAAAAAACACTCATATCCAAGACTGCGCCATTTTGAAGATAAGTATTACATTTCTTTTCAGATTTTACATTTTTTGCCAGACCTAATCGGGTCAAAAGAACAATTACTTGAAAACTACTTTAAATTGTATTAGTGCTTCTTGTGTGCTAAAATTAGTCATTTAAACGAGACGAGTGCAGTACATTCAAACAGGTGAGACTGGTTTCACAGGTGAGAGTAGTATTTGACCCCACCCTCACCTGGCTGCAAAGAGGGTAAAAAAAAAGCTCCACATCACCAAACTTACAACATACAGGCTCTCTGTGTATGAAAATAGGTAGCTAGCTTGCTTATGTTATTAATTAAACTTTAAGAGCCATACAATCTCAATGATTGATTCTGAATAAATACAGTACTTTATTAGTTAGAGTAAAGTTAGCTAGCAAAGTAGCTACGAGCCATTGGATACAATACTTGTCTTTGGTTTAACTAAATAATCAACACATCGAGTCAGCTGCTAAACATCATCCTACCTAACAACTGGATAAAATAGAGATTTTACCTTCATTTTGTCTACGAGAAGCTGTCTTCTCCACGACTTCTGTCCCTTGACCGTTGTTGCCCACTGCCATGTTGGCATTGACGTTGTGTTGAAATGGAAAAAGCTGTCACCTCACCAGAGAGCTAGCTAATTCCTTGACTTTGCTTTCACCTAGCTAGCCAGCGGACTGCCAAGCTAGCTTGCACAATTGCTCTTCCAGCCCTTTTTAAACATCAACTGACAGCGAGAATCACTCTTCAAAGCCACTTAGATGAGCCATTCTACGCTAAAAACACAGATGTTTCGTTCTCCAGCAGCTCACATATATAGCTTGCTCATTGGTCTTTCACACAATCATTTCCTTGTACGTTGGCACACAACAAAATACCACAAATGCTTGGTCGTCACCAGATGTAACAGCCAATAAGTCAGAAGGCCCGCCTACCCGGTCAGTGGAGTGTGATGAATTCAGAAGTTTCGGAGTCGCGAACTGAGACTTGAGACAGATGGAATCGTTAATTCAATTTTCTTTGAATTTTGTACGTAGACAACGACATTAGAACGTTTGGTGTACATACGTCATGACCTACAATTGCGTTTCAAGTCGTTTCCCGTTTGTGGTGTCCAAACGTAACACGGAGTACCAGAAAACAACTTTTTTTGGTCCTGTATGTCTTGTTTAGTCTTTGTTTAAAACCGAGCTAACAGCGGTCAGTGTACCTTTCGGTCATTGGATTATGTCTTCATATAGAAAAACAGATAAACAGAAAACGATTCGTTTTTTGATATTTGACTTCCAATATTTGATTTCCGATTTCAAACGAATATTGACCAATCAGAAAACGGCTTGTTTTTCGTTCATCATTTTTGGATTCATAACAAAAATAGACTTAATTCTCATTCCCTCTGTTAAAATTGTAAATGGAATAATGGTGAAAAGATTTTTTTTCTCCTTTTTTAAATTTCTGTTACTTGTTTTGTTCATACCAGGAAGTAAACGCTTCCTCATAGAATATTCATAGCGTTCTCGTGTGTTCACAGTTAAGGTAGAAGTGTTTATGTTCAATACTATTCAGATGTTTTATTGAATTAATATGCCTATATATGGCCTCAAATTACTGCCAAATGTCTTTTGGGTAAATAAAGCGATGTGCACGTCTGTAAATCACAATCCACGCGACAGTTTTGCATTTCGTAGTTGTATTAAAACATCTGTGAATGAGTGATTAAGGACTTGCAAAGAATTAATAATTTGCGTCTGTAGACATTTTCTTTTGCAAGTATTCCAAAAATATGCGCACATACACAACTTAAACATTACACACGCAACTCCTTATTTACGCAGACAAATCACCAAATACAAGGACAACTCGCGATCAACAGATACAACTCACTTTCACTTGAGATCTCGTTTATTTCTGATCGGGGGGGTCAAAGAAATTAAGTACCATAAAGATTTGCAAGTGCGTTAGATTTGCATAGTTGTATTTTCTGAGTTGTGCATATGTAATAAATGATCCGTATCAGCCAATTCCATGAGTACTGACTAGTTTACAGATTACTGTATTTTTTATGTTCTGGCCATCAGTTCTGGATCACAGTGTCCCACCGCGGGCCCTGACTGCTGCGAACACTACCGGGCTAAACAACCTCAAAGAAGCATGCCACTTATCCTTCTACTAATACCAAACATGCATTGTGTATTCAAATATTCCATATTAAGGAATGCTCCAACTAATTACTGTGGTTTCAGGTTGAATCTTAAGAGAACCTAAGTCCTTAGACCATGTTTTAGGATTACCTGGCATGACAACTCCTAGCTGTCCCTGCACAAAGTCCACCTGGTTGTTTTGCAGATGTACAGTGATGATACAGTAGGCAACCTGGTCACCCCTGTCTTTGTCCACCTGGTTGTGCAGCTGATCTGCATTCTGTCTAAGACTAAGCCCACCTGTATTTACTGACCCACCAATTATCAGGAACATGCAAAAATATTGGCCCAAAAAGGTCAAATATTCTTATGAATTTCACCCAGCATATCCAGAAGAGGGTCCCTCAAAATCTGGCTCCACAGTTTCTTCCTAGGTTCCATTCCCACTGTTTTTTTGATAGTCACTGTGCCCCAATTCTTTTTGTGTATATGCACTTTGTGACCACTGCTAATGCAAAAAGGGTTCTATAAAATTAATTTGATGAACAGAAAACACCAGTGGATGAGTGTATCATCCAACATAAGGTCTGTATTCCAGTTATAAATCCTCTTGCTCTAATTTGTATTGAACACTGAGACAACCGTACAGCCTGAATATTTATAGATGACAAAGGAGAACCTCTGTAGATTATACTAAACTATATATTATACTAAACTTCAGAAACTACAGCAAAATCAGTGTTTAATTTGAAATGAGTGCTGACAAATGTTTCAAGTGGTAGGTGAACACAACTTGCCAGGTATGGATTGGGTGGACAGCCTGGCAGGATTTCTGATGAAACTTGAAGACCAGCCTGACCCTCAACTACCAGTAAAACGTTTTATGTTCTAGTCCAGTTTGTTTATATAGGACAACCACATGTATGCCTGGACCTGTATAGCACACACTCATGTTGGGGTCATGATTTTTCCTTAGAATCTAACATCACCAGCATTGTCAGACTGTGGTAGAACAATTAAAACTCCCCAGTCTGAAATAAAATCATTAAACACTAGTACTTAGTGTGAACTGTTATTTACATTAGTGATTAAATTAAGATCTTAATGTTGTTTACTCTATATCAGCTGAGTTGTATATAATTATAAACTGGGTTGTTCAAACACTAAATGTTGATTAGCTATAAGTGACACAACCGCAGGAATGCAGGGACCCAAATGCGGACACAGAGGCAGAGAAGAACAATCCAAAATATTTATTAAACCAATAGGGACAAGGCAGTCTCGTAGTGGTAGTCCAGGCAGTGGTCGGCACCGATGATCAGATGGTTGGCAGCACAGAGAAGCAGATGGGCTCGTAGTGGAAGACAGGCAGGGTTCGTTATCGGGTGGTCAGAAGGTCAATGGTACAGCGGGGGGAAGGCAGGCTCGTAATCTGAAAAACAGGTAGGGGTCGAAACCGGGGGAAAGAACTACAGGCAGAGTAGATAACACAAAACATGGAACACTGGAAACGGCTGTACAAGACAAGACCATCTGGCAACTGCCAGAACAGAGAACAGGGTTTAATACACAGGGCTAATGGGGAACCAGGAACACCTGGTGAGGGGCGGAGACAAGACAACAGGTGAAACACATCAGGGCGTGATAGTAAAATCAGGGACAAGTTAGTAAGGTTTATATTAGTAATAACACAGGAAGTTTCAGGTGTCTGGCTGATATACAATGTCAAAAACTGTATCCAGGCATTCTTCATCACATTGTGCCTAAGAACAGACCTTAGTTGTCATATATTGGTCATACACTACACCCCTTCAAACCTATTTGCTTAAATATCTTACATTAAGATTTATTATTCATAGATAATTTAAGTATGAATATTGAAGAATGACTGACCAACAAAAAGGTAATTCAAAAAATTGTATTAAATATGGAGACACATTAAATGCATGTCAAACAAACAGACCATAAGGCCCATGGTAGATACTGAGTCTGTATACAGTATGTCAAAGCTGTATCCAACCATGGGAGAAGACGCATCCAGACTAGAAAAACATTTCTCATAACATAAAGAGGATAAAAAAGTTGGCTGGAACTATAGAGGTACTGGAAGCAGTAAACTGACTCAGGAGGACATGCCCTGAAAGTGGCCTGGTCCTCCGTTCCCTCAAGGTATCTAGTGTGTTTCCCGCTACACCCTCATGTGTCTAGGACTAATAGAAAGTCAGCACAAAATAAAATTTTTAGTGGTTTGGATTCTGGACTGGAGATTACATGGTGGGTGGATTTTTGCAGTGGTTGTCAAAACTCCTCTGGAACCCCCAGTTATTCCATGTATTTGAAATACTCAATAGCTTGCACACCTGATCCAATTAGAGGGGAACACTCACTAACATTCCCAAAGAAAGAAATCAACAATCAGAAATGTGCAGGTAAAAATGTCTATCGCTTGAATTTTAAATTGGGTAGTTCAGGGCTTTAACCAAAATTTTCCTCAAGCAGCTAACTTTCATAGCCTACATAATCCGATCACTCTCCATCCACAAATGTTTAAATTTTGGTCAGTTAGCAGGTGCTCTGAACCAGAGAGACCAACAGGAGCAATAAAGTTTAGGCCTTACTCAAGGGTATACTAAGAACTTTCAGCTAGGGAATTTGAAACGGCAACATTTCGGTTACCAGCCCAACACTAAATTAAAGGCTACTGCTCAATTACCCTTTGTGAATGGATGTGAGCAGAGATCATGTTTCGTAGATCCATCCATAGTTTACACCACCCCAAAGATATGAACTCCTTTTAGGCCTGGTAGCCTATCTGTGATAGTCTGCAGCATCCAAGCTCTGAATAAACAGACAGATATGGTCACTGATGGGATGGACAGGACAGTAAAGAGACATAGAATAATTAATACACATGAACAGAAGGGTTTTTCATTAACCAAGTAGATTGTTATTTAATCTGTTATTTTAGCTGGTAAGTTGACTGAGAACACATTCCTATTTAGAACAATGACCCTGGGGAATAGTTACAATAGGAGGGGAGTGTTTGAATGAGCCAATTGGAGACTGAGGATGATTAGACACCAATGTTGTTATGAGGCCCAGATTTGATATTTTGCCATGACATGGTTTAAAACCCATACTCATACTATCAGTGCCATGGGATCTGTAGTGACCAGTCAGGATCCCTGTATAACATCCCATCTAAAAGACAGCACAATGTTCAGGGCATTTGTGCCACATCTGGTCTCTCAAATAGGCACCTACATTGCTAACTTGAGAGGCAAGCCAGCAATGGGATGCAGAGAACTTCTATAGACAAAACTTCAGTATGCCATGCTTATCATTCTCACAAGTATTTATGTAATTGCTACCTGCTCTGCTGGACATTATTGCCTGTTGCACCTCCAATGGTGTCTGTAGACCAGCTACAAGATGATCAAGAGTTAGTGGTCAGCGGTTATTCACGGTTCTTATCCTGGCCTATCTCCTAGAGGTGTACATAGAAAACAGAGTAATCTGTAAGCTAGCCAGTATTCAAGCAATTGGCTAACTTAGAAACCAAATTAGTCAATTTAGTCTATATCAGTATCTAAAGCAAGTTCTGTATGAATTTAATTTAATAATTACATTATTTATTGATAGCTAGGGATGCAAATGTTTATCTTGATTAATTAACAAGATACACATTACTGGTAGCATTTGTTATTACTAACGGTTAGGTATGAGACTAACTTTGCAAACATGAGGTTACTGTACGGTAATCTAGAAAAAATAATTGCTAACTCAACACACACGTACTGTAGCTACATTAGGACTACATTATCTAACCTTTTGCCGTCACTCGTGTCCAAACAATGTCTCCTCATTTTAATTTGGTTTACATACAATAAACATCTACATAGGTAACACATATAACAACAGTAATGATGTTCACTTTACAAAGCAACTTTACCTAAAGGTCTTGCCTGAATCAAATGAATGTGCAAGCCAGGACGTCCCGCATGCTGGCGACATAGAAATCTTTGCTAAACGTGTTAAACGTCTACCTTCCCCTAAACAATCTTCCCATTGGTCAATTGTAGTCAGCTGACATTTTGCACTAATTCAGGCGACAGCAGATTTGCAACCCATAAAAACAGCTTCGTATCCATTAATACATGGATTTGTGGACAGTGTATCCGTAGATAGTGATTTGTATCCGTGTCCAGTGTTTTTTTATCCGTGTCCTAGTGTTTTTTTTATGTAAAACTGCGATTTGCTAAAAAAAAATATTGTACAAGTACAGATCATTTATTACTCATGCATAACTCAGGAAATACAACTCTCAAGTGAAGGGAGTTGTATCTGCAGATCGCGAGGTGTCCTTGTATTTGCTGATTTGTCTGCGTAAATAAGGAGTTGTGTGTGTATCTTAAGTAGTGTATGTGCACATATTTTTTGAATACTTGCAAAAGAAAAATGTGTACATACGCAAATTGTTAAATCTTGCAATTCTTTGAATCACACATTCACAGATCTTTAAATACAACTGCAAAATGCAAAACTTGTGGATTGTGATTTACAGATGTGCACAATGCTTTATTTACCCACAATACATTTGTCTGTAAATTGAGGCCATATATAGTCATATGAGTTCAATAAAACATCTGAATAGTATTGAACAGTAACACTTCTACCTTAACGTCATAAACTCTGAACTGTAGCGCTGCCTAACTAGGCTGTGAACGCACAAGAACGCTATGAATATTCTATGAGGATTCTATGAATATTCTATGAGGGGGCGTGCACTTCCTGGGATGACCAAAACGAGAAACAGAAATAAAAAGAAATATTTTTGTTTTTCTTTCACCGTTATTCCATTTCCTATTTTAACAGAGAAGATGAGAATTAAGTCTATTTTTGTGAAGAAACCAAAAATGATGAACGAAAGACGAGCCGTTTTCTGATTGGTCAATATTCGTTTGAAATCGTAAATCAAATATCAAAAAACGAACCGTTTTCTGTTGATCTGTTTTCCTATTTTAAGACATAATCCAATGACCGAAAGGTACACGGACCAGCAACCTCATAAAAGCCCGTTCATGCATTTCCTTGTTTTATTCTAATAACGGGAAAACGGATCGATTTTAATTATATCGTAATATCAGATCAGCGTCTTGTGAGCAACATAAAAAAACACTTCCGGGTCACGAATATTTGGAAGATTTAAAAATAAAAGAGGCCAACGTATAACTTAAAAACGGACATAAATTGAATGTATTAATTGTTTAAGAAAATGTGCCTCTCAAAACATTGACAACAATTAATATTTGCTCATATTTAAGAGGAATTTCAATATAAATATGGTATTAAAACATGTTCCAAGGTCAAAATTCAGACAATGCGAATGACTGATTATGGATTACATATTGCCTCATAGCTCACAAACTATTGTACGTGCCACTGAGAAAGCCATGTAGGAAATGTTCAGGAGTGTGTAGAGTAAGACAAACCTGTCTAATCATGGGGAATGATGTGCTACATCAAGCAACACAATATTTTCCACACCCTCTTTAGCCCCCAATGCAAAACACTATAATAGACTATACATGGAATAAATACTGCCCTATACAGAAAAAACTATTCTATACACCACAGTGAATGTATTGTAGGAAATGTTCAGGAGACTGTATTGTAATTATATGCTAAAAATCAAGGAGCACTATGTATTTGCAATTGTTGCTGGCATTTTACTCTGCCCCTACCACTGGCCACAATGTAACTCAATGGAATTTAAATATATATTGCCGTTTTTTAATGCAGCTCACTATCCTGTAGCGTTAAAGTACAGCCATTCGAAAATGGATTCATACTTTAAATATTTATACATTCTATCGCTAGTTAGGACAAGGTTCAACTCAACAAAATGATATAGAGATGTACAGTTGTACATCTACATGTACAGTTGTGCTCATAAGTTTGCATACCCTGGCAGAAATTGTGAAATTTTGGCATTGATTTTGAAAATATGACTGATCATGCAAAAAAAACTTTTATTGAAGGATAGTGATCATATGAAGCCATTTATCATCACATTGTTGGCAGATCTCACTGTGAACCTCGACGACTATGGTCATATCCCAAAAAACTGTAAGAAACCTCGGCGTTACCCTCGACCCTGACCTCTCCTTTGATGAACATATAAAATATATCTCAAGTTACTTATTTTCAACTTTGGTACATTGCAAAAATCTGAAATTTTTTATCAATAACTGATGCAGAAAAAGTAATCCATGCTTGTTACTTCTAGATGAGATTACTGAAATGCTCTTCTTTCCGGTTACACTGATAAATAAATAAACTTCAATTTGTGCTGAACACGGCTGCTATAATCCTAACTAGGGCTGATTTTAAGGTTTTATTGTTAACCTATAAAGCAATACATGGACTTGCAAATACTTACCTTGCTGGAATGATCCAGCCATACA
Source organism: Esox masquinongy (assembly GCA_016801175.1). NCBI lineage: Eukaryota > Metazoa > Chordata > Actinopteri > Esociformes > Esocidae > Esox > Esox masquinongy. The sequence continues at coordinate 19,496 of JACXGI010003769.1, forward strand.
TACCTACACGTAACCTTAGATCGCAAGATGCAGGCCTTCTAATTGTACCTAGAATTTCTAAACAAACAGCTGGAGGCAGGGCTTTCTCTCATAGAGCTCCACTACTGTGGACTGATCTGCCAACTAAGGTTCGATGTGCAGACTCGGTGCAAACTTTCAAGCGTCTACTGAAGACTCATCTCTACAGGATGGTCTATGAGTGCAGTCTGGCCCAGGGGTGTGAAGGTGAACGGAAAGGCTTGATACTGTCCACCCTTGCTGTCTTGCCAGATGGGCTCTCATCGCCACTGGGATGCCCTCCCTCCAATGCCATTCGGGGGCAGAGTCACTGGCTTGTTGTTGTCCCTCTGTTGCGCCCATCATGCAATTGGGTTGAACTCTGCAGGCAATACTCGGCCCTCATTTCAGGGTGGTTGCGTTTGGTGGGTGTCCCTTTGGTTGATGCTTGGCAATGTGGGTGGATTGATTTCCTGCCTGTTGGGCCTTATCCGGGGCCTCCCCCAGATAGGGCCAGTGTCACTGGACCCCCCCTGTCTCAGCCCCAAGGTCTTACACTGCTATATTATTGTGCCAGGGGAGTAAGGTCAGTTCTCCTTCTCTACTGTAAGGCCTTGTAGATCTAAGGAATGCACTTTCTAAATGTTCCCTGTGTCCTGCCCTGTTTAAACTTAGGAGGACATGAGGTCTTGGCCAACGGGCATGAGGAGTACCAGGCTTGAAAGACTCATTGCTGTCCCTGTCCAAAATCCTCCTGGTTGTTGCAGATCAAGATGATACCTGACCTTTTCATCTGCCACTCTGCTGACCCCCCTAGCGTTGTCCCTATCCTTGTCCATCTGGTCATGCTTCTGAACCTGGACTAGGTTAATAGACTCTGGACTCAGCCCACATGCATTTATTAACACAGACAAGTGGAACACTATTACAGAGTTATGTATGGCTTTGTAGAAAACACTAGGAATGTTACAATCTTACACTAGACTGGTGTTGGTCAAACACTATGTTAGTGATGAATCCCTTCACCAGCTCAACGCTTGGAGAGTAGAAAATATACACTTATATAGTGTTGAAAATGCACTTTATTGGTGCTGGATTTTAAAAATTGTCAACTTAGAAATTACTAGAACCAAAATTAAAATGAGTCAAATCGGTCAATAACTCCATAAATTCTTTTAAAAACCATTTATTTCGAGAACAGGGCATACCTCCAGAGCACAGAACGACAGCAAAAGCCATACTACATCAAGCTGTCTAAGACGTGTCACTGCCATAGAACATTTGCAGATCAAACGGTTTGTAATACCTTAACTCTTCAGTTTTTTTTTGTGAAAAACATTGCTCTTGCTCAGAAAATTGAAAGGCATGAATATGCTCAATAAACACACTTCTCATGTGTGACACAAAAAAATAAATTCAATTTCTCAAAAAAATATATAATCTTGCCAAACACTGGACTCTCATCTAACATATCTATGCAAACAACTAGACCGTTGCGATACTCAATACCTTGACATCTGACCCAAGGTGACACTTATCTCGCTGGATAGGTCAAGTTGGAAATACTCTGAAATAACCTCACTATTTTTAATATCAGAAAACAGTTTTGTTTTTACTGGCCCAGACTCGATGCCTTTCATAGCAAGACTCTTGAAGTTTTTAATACTGGTCTTAAAAAATTTGTATTTCGCTTCTGTCTCATTGCCCACACATGAACCAATTTGTCTAATGCATTCAGGGTAGTGAATCATATGGTGATGTTTTGGAATAAGATTATTGAGGGATGCAACTCTTTAAACAGTCTGTGATGCTTAGCTATAAGGTGTTTCAAAAATATTGTAATTCCTTCACTGATGCTAAGAGAAAATATGATGTTGATGATCTGTAATAGAAGCAACATCAAGTACCCGAACAAGATATTTGTAATGTTCCTGATTTAGCGCTTTGTTACGCAAAATTACGCGTGGGTCATCCTCACTAAATACTGTCTGCGCTGACTCCTTGTTAGTAAGACAACGCCTGCAATAATAGTTTGCACTGAAAGATTCTACGTAGCCAAGGATGCCATTTAGACCTAGATTGTCACCGGTAATTTGTACAATGGAACCATAGATGGGTTCTTCAGCAAATGACACTTTCATTCCCTTCTGCTCAAGTACTTTAACATCAATAACAAATGGGACTAAATATTCTATCAATGCCATACTTTTTGGCATCCTGCAAATAAAATAATGAAATGAGGTGTATACTCATTAGAGAGGAATTCAGAGGTGGTGGTAGGTTACGAACAGGGACGTTGCTAGGCCTATTTTAGGGGGGCTTTAGCCTATTCAGATACACTACAAAAAATATCTGTCTTATTAAGTATATTTAACTTGTTTTCAGGTTAAAAAATCTAACCATCCTTAAAATAAGGTACATTTTTCTTAATAAGCTAGAATATACTGCTTGTTTTTAGAAAATATGCCTTGAATATCATGTAATTTGTCTTGTTCCATTGGCAGATTATTTCACTTATTTCAAGCAAATATCTCCTCAAAAATAGTTGAATTGTGTTGTTCCATTGGCAACATTTTTTGCAGTGTAAGCGCTTTAACAATGGTGTAGAAGTCAAAGTGTCTGCTTGTCTGATGACCTTTCTAGTAGTTTGCTAGCAGTTTCTGGCCCACGGAGAAGGTTGAAATCTTGAAGAATCTGAACCATAGTACATAAAAACATACACAAGAACCACAATGACACATTCAATTTATCAAACTAGCAGCTCAGGTCAGTATCTGCATCTTCTGCATGATGTTATCTCGGTCGTTCGTATGATTCATTAAAGATATGGCCTCTAGACTTCTTTCATCATATAGTTGATCATCATAGTGGCATGTCTCTCTGCTGAGCAAAGGTCCTCCATTTTCTTCTGGCCTTAAAACATCCTTGTTTGCAGGTTTCGTCCCTCCGGCCATGCCAGGAACCCGCTGTTTATCTGTTTTTCAAAAAATTTACAACTCTTTATTATTTCTGAATAAGACACTAAATATCTTTGACTAAATAAGCAGAAGCCCATTAGTCTGTGAGGGACTCTCCTGGAAACCCAATTAATTAATAATGTCCATTAATTAATAATGTCCTTCATCTATATGCAAGACATCATTAAAACATGAAAGACCTTTAAAATGTACCACCTTCCTCCTCCCAAAAGGCCATGTTTTTAAAACATGTTCAAGGGGAAATAAACAAAGAAATAATATAAAAACTATCAGAACAATTTTAAATAAATATCTCCACTATGCAAAATAAGACTGCAAATTATGGTTGAAATGTTACCCTTTTTTCTCAATCATGTGTGCAACTGAAATGTTCACCATCACTTTTCTCAAGTCATCACAAATTGTCCCCTTTTCCTCATATTCCTTCAGAACCTCTGTTCCACCTGATTTTTTCAGCAGAATTTGTTTTATCAGCTGAAAAGAGAATATACAGAAATACAGAATTACAAAAATAATACACACTACCCCACTCAACTTGGGAGCCTTCAGAAATGACCCATTATATGACATGGAATATACACCGATCAGCCATAACATTATGACCACAGAGAGGGATAGTATACACTTTATTACACTTTCGTGTGTTCAATGTCTGATTTATGGCTTTAGGGATTGACCTTTGACCTTTGAGTGGTGTGACCGGAAGGTAAATGCATTCTATAACACCACTGTTTATGGGATTAATAATTTATCGTTTATGTCAAAAGGTTAAAAGGGGTCATTTCCGGACTTCACAGGTGTCTTTTAGAGAGGGGTGGTTTTTATGATGTTGACCCAGGATGTTTGGGTAATAAAAGTGATTGCCCATTTTTCCTGCTTCTAACACATCAACTTTGAGGACAAAATGTTCACTTGTAGCCTAATATATCCCACCCACTGACAGGTGCCATGATAACGAGATTATCAGTGATTTTCACCACCTGTCAGTGGTCAGAGAGGGATAGTATACACTTTATTACACTTTCGTGTGTTCAATGTCTGATTTATGGCTTTAGGGATTGAACTTTGAGTGGTGTGACCGGAAGGTAAAGGTGATTATGGGGTTTGTAATTTATTGTTTATGTAAAAAGGTTAAAAGGGGTCATTTCTGGACTTCACTGCTGTCTTTTAGGGAGGGGTGTTTTTTTTTATGTTGACCCGGGATGTTTGGGGAATGAAAGTGATTTATGTATATGTTTTCATAGGTGTATGATGTTTTTTTAAATGTGTTTCTCACAGGAGGGAGATGAGCCTGTGTTTCTTATGGTTAAGGAGAGCCTGTGGTACTCCTCAGAGGAACTCGGGCTGGTCAAGGGGGGTCAGGGTGATGGCCTTCTCAGAGGAGGGTGTCTGGTTTTGGGAGTCTCAGGTTAGGGAAGGGGGGTCTGGGTGATGGGGGCTGTGGCTTTCTTAGAAGCAGGTTAAATTCTCGGGAATATATCCAAAGGTATAGTTGACACACTCACAACAGCCAACCGTATGCTGAGCGATTCATGAATATTGTCCATTTTAAGTTTTATTATTTAAATACGATCTTTACAACACAGTTTTTATTCACTTAAACTCCAGGGATTGTTGGGTCATAGTAAATACTTGTTTTTGCACCATGGTTCAGAGTATGAGTAGGAGTATGAGTATGAGTAGCAACCCAGAACACAAAATGTTAATTATTCAAAAAACCTATCCCCTCACTGAAACAACTAAGTATGTCATGGTTGCGAGTATGAGTAGCTAAGATTTCCAAGTGTTTGATGTTCTCAGCTTCCCTTGATTTGTTTGTAAGATAGAAGTGCAAAATGTTTTTAAATAGTTTTTTGAACAATACCTTTTTAGGTAATGTTTGACAAGCTCATGAACAAAACATATTGGTTCAGGAAATTGCTGAGTATGTTTGAAAAATACAGACCCAATCATATTATAATGTAATAATCATAAACATATAAAATGTATTAAAAGAATTTAACAACAGGTGTAGCACTTCAGGATTAAAACCCAAATGTTAAATGGATGACATGCACTACAATGTTGTTTTAGCCTTTTATTGGGCATAAATATGATATCACCTGATTTCAGTACATAGAAATTATTTTCAGTACATACTTGGTTGTATTATTAATGTTCAGTTTTTCAAACATTTGTTTGCTTGGTGAAGTCAAGTCGTATACTATGAGTGCTAAGACAGAAGAGACTATGTAGTCCAAGGGTGTACTGTTCTCAGTTTTACTTATCCTGATTAATTTTATAAAATAAATGTGCAACAGGTTTTTAGTTAGTTTTAAAGTTATTAAATATTGATTGAATCACTTTTCAGGACTTCACCTTTTCAGCTTATGTTTGCCAAGCTCATATAAGTTTACCAAACTGACAACTGGACCTAAAGAATCTAAACTCATAACAAACTAATGTTTTTAATATTTCATGTTTGTCAAGTTTGTAACAACATTAACCTAGTTAAACAATGTGACCTATATAAGATATTTTTGACAGTCAAATGTTTTTTCTAAGGTATCATTATTTTCAGAATAAAAGAACATTTAAACCTATATAGACCTAGGGTCATTGTGATTTAAAAAAGCAACTAAACGGGTTAACCCTGCCCCAATTTTATGAGTTTCTCTGGCCACATCCATTGTATTCATATACTCAATGTTTTTAGTAGAAAACCTTAGGAACTCTGAATTTCAGTGAAAACTGCAGGGTTTCTTAACAGTAAAGTATTAGTTTGAGTCTAGTAGGTTGGAAAACATAGGAGTTCTGAATTCAAGAAAAACATGCAATAACTTGTACACTGATCTAGGATTGGCATGCACTATGTTTTAGTACGTTTTTAAAGTTACTATATATTGATTGAACCACTTTTTCAGTACTTTACCTTTTCAGGTAATGTTTGTCAAACTCATAAACAGAACAGCTCCATGAAATCGGTGTGTGTGTGTGTGTGTGTGTGTGTGTGTGTGTGTGTGTGTGTGTGTGTGTGTGTGTGTGTGTGTGTGTGTGTGTGTGGTTTAAAAATACAGATCCATAAACATGTAAAATGTATTCAAGAAATTCAAATGTGTCACTTTATGGTTAAAACCCAAATGTTAAATGGATGACATGAGCTAAAATGTTGTTCTAGTCTGAAATTGGATATAAATATATGATATCATCTGATGTCAATAGCCAAACAAAAGACTTATATGGCAACTTGTACGTAGATTATATTAATAATGTACAGATTGTCAAACATTTTGATGGAGAAATCAAGTCTGAAAATGTAACTGCTAAGATAGAAGAGACTATGCATTCCAAGTGTAAGGTCTTCTCAGCTTTCCTTATCTTGATTACATTTGTAAGATAGCGATGCAACAGGTTTTTAGTTAGTTTCAAAGTTACTTTATAATGACAGAATACATTTTTCATGACTATACCTTTTCAGTTCATGTTTACAAATCTTATAAACAGAACATATAGGTTCATCAAACTGATAAATGGATCTAAAGAATCTAAGCTCACAACAAATGAATGTATTTAATATGTTAAGTCTGTTATGTTGGTAACAACATTAACCTAGTCAAACAATGTGCTTCATGTAAGATACCATGGGCATTCAAATGTTGTGTTTATTTACGATGTTGTTTATTTTTGGAATAAAAGAACATTTAGACCTACATAAACCCATGGGGCTGAGATTTAAAAATACCAAGTGTCACGGTACGGTGAGGATCAGCGCCACCGTCCCGTACACCTCCAGTTCCCGTCACTCCACAAACACATCCCGGACTTGTTTCGTGTCACATCTTCAACTATTCACACCAGGTCCCAATCATCTCAATAGTATGTGTTTAAATGTTTCCCCTCTGCTCCCCACATTTGTCGATCATTGTTTTTGCTGTCTGTATGCTACACGTAACCGGTGAGTCCTTTCGTTTGCTGTTTAACTATCAGCCCTTTTGTTTTCATTAAGTTTGTTTTGTGTGCTCGGTGTTTGTTTTCATTAAATAAACCCTACATCGAGCATATTCGCCTGTGCCTGGTTCCTCCAATACCACCGACGTTACAGAATGATCGACCCAAAAAGGAACCAGCAGGCAACCCCTCCAGGAAGAGGTTACACCTGGAGGGGTGATTGGGGGTCTGACTCCCTCTCCTCGGACGATGAGGAGGTGGTCTATGGGAGAGTGGAGGAAGACACCCTGAGGGAGCAAGGCTGGAGGTCGCCCCAAGAAATTTTTGGGGGGGCGCTATGGGGCATAGACCAATGGGGAGTGGTCAGGCCCCTCACTCGGCAGGAGGAGGAGGTGTTTAAAGGGCTCCTACAGACGATGCAGGCGGCGGAGAGGACGGGACGTAGGAGAGGAGGCCGTAGGAGGAAGCGGCTGCCTGTACCTCCTACCTGCCACAGTGCGGACTGGACGGGTAGTCCCCTGGCCATTCAGCATGCCCCACTCCCTGCTCTGCGTTCTGCTGCCGCCCTGCGGCCTGCCTCGCGGCCTACCCCGCGGCCTACTCTGCGGCCCACTGCTCCCTCAGCTGCTGCTCCACAGTCGGCCTTACGTCCAGTGCCAGCCCCAAGGCGCCGGGTGTTCCCAGCGGCCCCTGCTGCCCTGGAGCCGCAGCCAGCGCCCCCTGCTGCCCTGGAGCCGCAGCCAGCGCCCCCTGCTGCCCTGGAGCCGCAGCCAGCGCCCCCTGCTGCCCTGGAGCCGCAGCCAGCGCCCCTTGCTGCCCTGGAGCCGCAGCCAGCGCCCCGTGCTGCCCTGGAGCCGCAGCCAGCTCCTCCAGCCGTCCAGTGGCCGACGCCGCCAGCTCCTCCAGCCGACAAGTGGCCGACGCCGCCAGCTCCTCCAGCCGTCCAGTGGCCGACGCCGCCAGCTCCTCCAGCCGTCCAGTGGCCGACGCCGCCAGCTCCTCCAGCCGTCCAGTGGCCGACGCCGCCAGCTCTTCCAGCCGTCCAGTGGCCGACGCCGCCAGCTCCTCCAGCCGTCCAGTGGTGTCCAGTGAGGAAACAGCCGTCCAGTGATGAAACAGTAAAACATTTGTTTTGTGATTGTTTGTTTGCTAAAACCGTCTGGTCTCTGGTGGCGGATTGGCTACAAGAACTGTATAAAGTTCCTTCATGTTATGAAGATATATTATTTGGATTTTTAGGTCGTAAAACACCAGACAATCTGAATAGATGGTGGGCAATTATAAATAGCATAAAAGAAGGATTGTGGAAAGCAAGAAATGTAATGGTCTTCAAGAAATATGCTGTACCACATGAAATGGTCTTGAGTGCAACTTTTAATGCCCTAAGAGACTATATTTTAAAGGACGATGTAAATGTAAATATAAAGCAAAATAAATATGTATGGAAAATACCTAATACAGAGTTATTTAAAAAATTGTTTATATAAATGTTTTTTGTGATTTGATATGGAGATTTTCAGGGAAATTGTATGGATGTAATTTATAGACGGGAAACTGCTTGTACTTAACTGTCAGTGTTTTCATGATTGTAATGAGAAAAAAAATAAAAATTCTTGGGGGTTGGCGGTTTAACTGAACTGATAGGTAGCAGGGGTCAATGCATACTCGGGGCTTGGCCGCCCCCTTGAATGTGATGGACTGTTTGCTTTGCTAAATGTTTTAAAGTTGTCTTTGCACCTTGATGCTTAAAACAGTTATAAATGCTTGGAAACCTGTTGTCTGCAGCAACTATTTCCAAGAATTATAATTCTACCTGTTAAACAAAAAAAAAATATGCTTTCACACCCTGTGAAGTTGTGCTATACACACTTAATAGACAACCTCTGATGATTTTCCTATGGAATAATTAATGCTTTGCATTCTGGGAAGTGCTACTCGTACTCGGAACCATGACCCATAATGGTAATTCTAGTCGTTTCGGTGGGCTTTTTGAATTAACGCTTTTCATTCTGGGTGTTTTACCTGGACTCGCAACCAAGACACAAAATCACACCCTAGCCGTTTCAGTGGTGGATGGGCTTTGTTTTTTAAAAATAATTAACGCTTTGCATTCTGGGTATTTTACCCGGACTTGCAACCATGACACAAAATGACACCCTAGCTGTTTCAGTGGGGGATTGGACTTTTTTGGAATAATTCTCACATTCTGGATCCATATGTGGAAGTCCCTAAGAAACACAGCACCCTTGGTCAATAGCCTAAAGGATGACACTATACAAATTGAGGAAATGCTTCTTTGGTGCATCAAATATTTCTGAAAGTCAGGGACACCACTGTATATCGCTCAGCACCAAAGCCATTATTGTTCTTTTCCTTACGCGTTCACTATTCACTAACTTTAAAAACCCTTTCATACAAATCTTAAAACAAGTTACAGAAACCTAAGGAAATTTAAAAAAGCTAGTCATTAAACTGTATACACACACACACACACACTCCCTAGAGCCCTAAAACCAGACCCCTTCCTCTGAGAAGGCCACAGCCCCCATCACCCAGACCCCCCTTGACCAGCCACCCTTCCCTAACCTGAGACTCCCAGAACCAGACACCCTCCTCTGAGAAGGCCATCACCCTGACCCCCCTTGACCAGCCCAAGTTCCTCTGAGGAGTACCACAGCCCCTCCCTAACCATAAGAAACACAGGCTCATCTCCCTCCCGTGAGAAACACATTTAAAAAAACATCATACACCTATGAAAACACATACATAAATCACTTTCATTCCCCAAACATCCCGGGTCAACATAAAAAAAAACACCCCTCCCTAAAAGACAGCAGTGAAGTCCAGAAATGACCCCTTTTAACCTTTTTACATAAACAATAAATTACAAACCCCATAATCACCTTTACCTTCCGGTCACACCACTCAAAGTTCAATCCCTAAAGCCATAAATCAGACATTGAACACACGAAAGTGTAATAAAGTGTATACTATCCCTCTCTGACCACTGACAGGTGGTGAAAATCACTGATAATCTCGTTATCATGGCACCTGTCAGTGGGTGGGATATATTAGGCTACAAGTGAACATTTTGTCCTCAAAGTTGATGTGTTAGAAGCAGGAAAAATGGGCAAGCGTAAGGATTTGAACGACTTTGACAAGGACCAAATAAAGCAGAGGCTGTGGTAAATAATTGCACAGTGTTAAAGTAAATATAACATATTTTTAATCACACGAGTTTTAACATAACACTCTGAATAGGGGAACTTTGGAATCAACTCTAATTCCCGATCCAGACAATAAAGAATAATCAATACAATTAGTAATCTAAAATGTTTATGGGATGATAGCGACAACTTTACTCACAGTCTGGAACTCTGACATACAGGATGTTAAACTCCTGACACTTAATTATCCACAAATAAAGGTAATCCAGTGGTTATCACTCACCACTGTAATCAAGTTCATCTTTTATGACAAGCAAGATGTCTTTGTCCGTGGTGGTCAATAAATCAGGAAACATCTTTATCGACTTCTGTGCCTGTCTCATCTTCCACTGTAATGGGGCTATCCTTGGAAATGGAGAACTTCTCCTTCACTGGAAAATAAGTATAAAATGGGGGGGGGGTTAAAAGAACAGTCCCAAAGATTTGTAGCCTCCATTTCTTGCAAGCCCTCTCTCAATTTGCAATGATAAGAATGCACTTATCCTCAGTTATAAAGGTATCATAACAAGCCTCAGGAATTTTGATGAATTTCTTGCGCCTTCGAAACATCACTTTAACAAGCATTATAATTCAGATCTACTCTAAAGATGAGCTAGAAATACAAAAAGGAACCGCAATGTGCTGGAAGGGGTCAATTTGACCCAGAGGCACTTAAAAAAATGTATTTTTTTGATACTCGATAAACTTACAGGAAGCTCCTTTTAGGAATGCTCATAGATATGCATGCTTTATCCCCCAGTATTTTTTATGTTAAAATAACCATTGGAAAAGCTAATTTAAAGCTATTTTGCCCAAATGTCTGCCAAACACGCTATCCACCATTTTGATTTTATTTTTTATTAGCACGTGGCGCATAAACAGCGAAACCGAAAAGTTAAAGACACAAGATATCAATACTTGGACTTTCAGAAAGCTCAACTAACAACTACTTCAAGGTTTTAGAGCGAGTGACATCACCGATTGAACGCTACTAGTGCCTACCACTAACTAGCTAGCCATTTCACACCGGTAACACATGCATGCACAGAAAGATAAATTAAACAATTTGGATTTTCTTTTAACAAAAACTCTGACCTTCGCGATGCAACATTTAATTGACGCATTTACCAATTGTTTAGATTAGTTAAAAATATTGATAAAACAAGGGATTACGACATTACGCAATGATAAGTTAGAGAAAGCTCTTACCCGCCAGAACACAAACTGAACTGCCCAGAACTAAACCGAGCGCGAAAGAGAAGGTTCTGGCGGGAGCACAGACAAATTAAACTGCAATGGGAGGGACAAAGCATTCTTACCTACCATTGGCAAAGAACAAAGTCGTTCAAGAGGTTAACGAACCCCAGCCCAATCTACTTCCGAATATAGCAAAACTACTTCAGGGGTTTGGCTAAAAAACACCTACAGTAACGCTATGTAATCTAGACAAAAGCATAAATTAATAGAATTAATTAATTAAATAATGAATAGAATTGCATCCTCCTGTGAACACCATAACAAATGTGGTTCACAAGCAGCCCTGAAAAAATAAAGAAAAAGCAAATAGAGTCCTTGTGTTCAACAGCCACTGATTAAACACTAGTTCCACTGCCCTCTGAATCTAAAATGTGTGTATATTATTAATGTCATGACTGTTATATGGCACAAATGGGGCATAACAAACTTAATTAAAAGTTAAAATTCTATCAATGGCAACTAACAGGCATTCAATATCATTCACATAAATCTTGCCGACTGGAAATACTCACCGAATTGACAAATGCTGCGCAGTCCAATATGATGCAGTGAAAATTCAGAATTAGAGGGTATTGCCTCGCAAAGTACCCAGATGCGCTAATGAACACCTGTTAGCATAAATCAATGCATACGCTGCCTTTTTACGTTGACTCCAGTGCGTTTTTTACACCACAAGGTGTCATTGCCTTGAAAATTAACACCAGATTGCAAAAACTTTACACTAAAAATTCCTAACACCAGTAAACTAATGACAGGAAATTTGATGTGCAGAAGAATTGTTCGGGATACATAGAAAAACCCACAGGTAACCTCAGGAGAAATACAGGCTGCTCTGGAAAAAGACGGTGTGGTTGTTTCAAGGAGCACAATATGATGATACTTGAACAAAAATGAGCTGCATGGTCGAGTTGCCAGAGCCTTTTTCTGCGCCAATGCCACAAAAAAGCCTGGTTACAATGTGCCCGACAACACCTTGACAAGCCTCACAGCTTCTGGCACACTGTAATTTGGTGTGACGAGACCAAAATAGAGCTTTATGGCCACAATCATAAGCGTTATGTTTGGAGAGGGGTCAACAAGGCCTATAGTGAACAGAATACCATCCCCACTGTGAAGCATGGTGGTGGCTCACTGATGTTTTAGGGGTGTGTGAGCTCGAAAGGCATGGGGAATCTTGTGAAAATTGATGGCAAGATGAATGCAGCATGTTATCAGAAAATACTGACAGACAATTTGCATTCTTCTGCATGAAAGCTGTGCTTGGGACTCTCTTAGACATTCCAGCACGACAATGACCCTAAGCACCAGGCCAAGTTGACCCTCCAGTGGTTACAGCAGAAAAAGGTGAAGGTTCTGGAGTGGCCATCACAGTCTCCTGACCTTAATATCATCGAGCCCTCTGGGGAGATCTCAAACGTGCGGTTCATGCAAGACGACCAAAGACTTCGCATGACCTGGATACATTTTGCCAAGACGAATGGTCAGCTATACCACCTGCAAGAATTCGGGGCCTCATAGACAACTATTATAAAAGACTGCACGCTGTCATTGATGCTAAAGGGGGCAATACACAGTATTAAGAACTAAGGGTATGCAGACTTTTGAACAGGGGTCAGTTCATGTTTTTCTTTGTTGCCATGTTTTGTTTTATGATTGTGCCATTCTGTTATAACCTACAGTTGAATGTGAATCCCATAAGAAATAAAAGACCTGTGTTTTGGCTGCTCACTCATATTTTCTTTACAAATGGTACATATATTACCAATTCTCCAAGGGTATGCAAACTTTTGAGCATGACTGTACACTACCGTTCAAAAGTTTGGGGTCACTTAGAAATGTCCTTGTTTTCCATGAAATCATACATTAAATGAGTTTGATTAGGAAATATAATCATTGACATGATAAGAAATATCCCTAGAAATAATGATTTTTAATTGAAATAATAATTGTGTCCTTCAAACTTTGCTCAGAAAATCCTCCATTTACAGCCATTACAGCCTTGCAGACTTTTGGCATTCTAGTTGTCAATATGTTGAGGTAATCTGAAGAGATTTCACCCCATGCTTCCTGAAGAACCTCCCACAAGTTGGACTGATGGGCATTTCTTACATAACATACGGTCAAGCTGCTCCCACAACTGCTCAATAGGGTTGAGATCTGGTAGCTGTGCTGGCTACTCCATTATAGACAGAATACCAGTTGACTGCTCCTTCCCTAAATAGTTCTTGCATAGTTTGGAGCTGTGCTTTGGGTCCTTGTCTTGTTGTAGGAGGAAATTGGCTACACTCAAGTGTTGTCCAAAGGGTATGGCATGGCGTTGCAAAATGGAGTGATAGCTGTCATGGAATTTCTTAAACCAATGTACATTTATTGTATAACCAATGTACAAGTGTTGTCTGCTTAACCCTAACCGTTTTTAATGGACGACTGTGTATAGCCTACTGTTGTTTGGATGGGTATTGCAGTTATAGTCACCGTAGTTCGAGTGGTCATATATAGAGTACAGCCCGTCAACTACTACGATTCATGGGCTGATGTGATGGTGGGGTTGTTCAGGTGTGCGGTTTGGCTGCTTGTCTGATGGATGTTTCTCTCCCATGAACCCAGAGGTTATTGAGTCTAACTCCTGTGTTTAGCAAGAGGCATCGCTGTTTTGTGTCCACATAGCCCCTGTCGCGCTGTTTTCCCCAGTCCTCGGAGGACATAGGCTAATTTGAGTTATCATGAACGTTATTGGACTGTTAATGGACATGACTTGTTAATGGAGTTTACCTTCTAAAATGGTAAACTGACAAATGAACAAAATAGGGTATTGATGTAACGGTGTTTAAAGCCTACGTAGATGGGTAGGACAATAAATCTGAACTTTTAGTTAACAAAGGATATTGGCTAAGTTGAAAGCATAACATATCTTACTACAGACAGTCTGAGGAAAATGTCAGATTTTAATGTGTGGAAAGTTAAATTTCTTATACATTAAACAATGCATTTGGCCTTTATTTCTGTCTCACAATAACTGGATAAAGCCGTGGGCTCCAGGAAGGGGGGGAGACCCCCTAGGGTGACCCCAACCAACCTTTCCCATTAAATCACGGTAGCCTATTGCTAAGGGTTAAAATTGAGACTGGTTTTACCTGTGGTAAGCCCCCAACACAAGCATGTTCAGTTTTGGGATAATCAAACATTAAGTGAAAACTAAATATATTTTACTCTCAATAGCTTCAACATTGAAATGTATCATATTGAAAACAACTGAAGTGAGGGTAGAGTCCTAAAGTCATTGATGATAGAACAATCTCAATGTCAATAGAACCACAGATGTGGTCAAAATATGCATAAAGGTTGTGATTTAGGGGTTGGCTGACTGCCACTATTTGGATTAAAAATGAATCAAAGTTGGAGAATTTCCCCGAACTTTAGGAGGTTAATCAAGACACTATGTTTGTGTTGTCACAAGGTAGTTTGGCCATTGCCTGTGAACATGCTAGTTTTGGGTGCTGTTGAAATGCAAATTTGAGAGTTGTTTAGCTATGTAAGACAAATTTGTCAATAGGTTATATGGTTTATAATTCCTTCACACAAGTGACCGTATTGCACATTTGTCGTTTTTGATTTTGTTTGTGGATGTTGTGTTTTTAACATTTTCACTTTGTTTTTGCAGAATATTCAGTATGCGACTCCTTTTTGAATTAATATTGGATTCATCCTTACTACCAATTTTCTTTTTTCATGTCCATCCTGTAATGATGGCCATATTCGCTTTCACTCATGGCATCACTTTTCCATTGACTTTATGACGTGAAAGCAAGGGGGAATGTATGATATGATTAATTATGATGGAAAAGAGCTGAACAGAGTTTAAAGCAAATCAAATTGGTACTTAAAGAGTTATGTGAACAGTTGGGTTTTTCCAGTTTGCATAGTTATAACAGAAAATTGGCATCAGTGATGGCCTTTAGTTTCCATTCACAGTATTTGTCTAATTTGAGTTTGGATAATTGTTTGTTTTATGTAAAGTCTAGCATGGTCATGGTTGAATAGAATACATTTTACTGTTTTGATTTGGCTTAGTAAAGTAAGAACTAATTTGTTGGGATGAATAGTGACTATGAGAATGTGACTGTTCAGTTTGTTTGTTTGATATTTGAATAGAAGTAATCGTGTTTACCCCATACAGGACGGGAGGGAGCACATTTTTGTATACAGGGAGCACATTTTTGTTATTCCTTAAATGGGTACCAGGTTTTGCTATATTTTAATTGAAACTGAGAAAATAATTCTGCATCAAGGTCTGTTTTAGAAAACCAAGTTGAGAAGTTTACTTCTCAACCAAGTTGAGAAGTCAAAATTGTAAGAGAGTCAGCAAAAGCCCACCCCTGGAGTGCACTACTCACTCACACAAACAGCTTGGGGGGTTGTGTGAATTGGGTTTTAAACACATTTGAACTCTTTAGAAAAGAAACAGATTTACTGGTGACATTATCAAAATTGTTATTCTAATTCGGCTACACTGAATACTTTGTGTTCATTATTCTGGTTTTGACTGGTTATGACCAACAGTTAACTCAAACATCTAATAGGTTGAAAGCCACATTGACACATTGAGTTGAGACTATTTGTTTGAAGTTGAGATTTTTTAAGGGCCAATTGTATGGAGCCAAATTGAGCTCAAATGTATTGACTGTAAGAAAAGAAAAATGTAACTGAAATATTTAATGGTATGAAAAAACTAAATTCAACCGTAATGAAAAAAATAGATTCAATCGTGGAAAAAGTGTATGCTAAAATCATTAAATGATTCTTATGACTACAATTTCTTCCCACCTTCGTTCGAGTCATGTTTTGACGTGGAGGCGGGACCTTATCTGGGCATTGAATTCTCGCACCCGATTAGCCATGAATCACACCATTATTAGGTGAAAATCATAGCCTTTCCATGCACTGCTTTTCCAATGCAACCTGTGGAGAGAATTTTAAGAATTGTATAAACTAGGCTAAATGTGTACATTTAAACAGAAGAATAAACTGTTATTCCCAGGTTGCATCGACGTCACTGTTGCCATGGTCACAGACACAGATATTGATGAAAGTTTAACGTGTTCAAGTGACTGAAGTTAGACAGGGGCTAATTACCATTTGTTCTAAGCCTAGTGGTTTGGAAAGATCACAGCAAAAAATAATCCAGTTAATGAGTTAAGTATAAACTTTTACCGCATTTGAATTAGTTTTTTTGCCACCCCAATAACGGCCCATTTTTTACATTAAGAACAACTGTATATTAAATGAACATCAATAGTTATTAATTAGTTAAATAAACCATAGCACACATATTAGACTGTGCACTGATAGGCCTGACCAGCCGTGAGTTTGCCGTGTTTTATATGCTCCTGTCACCCTTAATCTGGGGGGAGATTATGTTGGGGTACATAGTACCTCCAGAACACGTTGAACTTTCATCAATGTCTGTGTCTGTGACCATGGCAACAGTGACGTCGATGCAACCTGTGAATAACAGTTTATTATTCTGTTTAAATGTACACATTTAGACTAGCTTATAAAATTCTTAAACTTCTCTCCACAGATTGCATTGGGAAAGCAGTGCATGGAAAGGCTATGATTTTCACTTTTATAAAAACATGATTCGAACGAACGTGGAAAGAAATTGTAATTGTAAGAAGAAGCGAACGTGTAAAAAACGTGTTTGAACGAAGACATTTTAAGATCGGACGCGAAAATGTATTTAATGATTTTAGCATACACTTTTTCCATGCTTGAATCAATTTTTTCACACGATTGAATTGAGTTTTTTCATACTATGAAATATTTCAGTTACGTTTTTCTTTTCTTACAGTCAATACATTTGAGCTCAATTTGGCTCCATACAATTGTAACTATGACTTTGAGAGTAGATCTAGTACAAAAAGATAGGAATTGGATCTGGATTCTTTATTTCCCTGTGTAAAAGTGTAACATGTTTATAGATCAAGATTGGGTCACTCACTTCTAATCAGGACCCTCCCACCCTACTTCAGGGTGAGCTCTGGGGAGATAGGGCATGGGGGGGCATGATTTTTGACAGGATTACAGAGTGTCTTTGATGTGTCAGTGCTTAGAGAAACTGACACCATGCAACATTTGGTAGAGCAATTAAAGGTTAAATAATGGTTGTGAACAGTCTTTGAGATAGATAAGGAAGCAAGATATGTTAGCAAACTACGTAGGCAAACTATGTTAACGGATGATAAGTAATTGGAACAGTAATAGGAAATTGTGTTCTTCTGTTCTTGTAGTTTTTGTTATTTGTTGGTCGTTAAACCAATTATAGAAAAGAGTAGAATTGTCATTTTTCTACACTAGCAGAACAGAAGCACCAGAAATGTTAATGTTTTAACTATTCTGTTACTGTTTACAACTGTTCCAATCTATTTAGGCAACAAAAGCAGAAAGACATTGGATATTCAGGTATACAAGTTTGTTAGGTGTTTGATAGGAATGGGTTCTAATGCATTAATGACAAGCAACAAACTAATGTAATGGACACATTTCTGATTGTGTATTGTGCAGTTGCAACTAATCTTATCAAAGAGAATTCACTGACAGGACACTGTCAGAAAGCGATTCAGCGATAAAGACTGGTTAGAGCCTCGAAACTGAGTTCCGTTTAGGGGACATTGCAGCTGCAAGAGGATTCTATCCCTCGGGGTGCAGCGAGTCTCCGGTAATGCCTGGTTCCTGACAGCTGGACTAATTCTAGTCCTGATGATTCTGCTTCATGGTAAAGAAGGCAACATCCAACTGATGGGGGTGGGGGGCTAAGGAAACCTCCGGTTCTGAACAACATTTATTGGGGCGCGAAAGACCAACTGAACGACATCATGCCATGCTGGTTGGGCCAATACCAGGTGCACCTCATCACATAATCTGCTGTCCAGGTAGCTGAGAGAGGAACCTGGGTCCACGCCACACACTACAGACGGGCTTCAGTGTTTAAAGATTAGGTGGGGTGAATTGAAGTCACCTGAGGGCACAGTGAGTTTTTGGTGCTAGTAACCGTCACTTCCAACACAGTCTGCAGCCAAAGAGCCCTTAGACAAAACTGGTCATCTTGGCATTCACAAACGAGAGCACACAGATACTCTCCTGATCTGGCTGATAAAGCAGCTACAATGGAGATAACTAGAGCTGTGTCATTGTAACCTGCATTTGAACTATTGAAGGACAACATTTTGGAATATATGTCTGACTTTTACGGCCTGTTACATCGGTCTGCCAAGAAATGGTTCACAGCTGACTATCTGACATTTGGATGAGCAGAACATTTGTGATGACTATGGAATTACATCTTATTGGAACCACGAGAGAACTTTTCAGTGAATCAAGCAGTTGGTATATGAGGATCTTGTACCAGTAACAAATTGAAGGATGTATTTAGTGACTGGTGTTTACACATCCACATGTCAATGCCACTTACCCCACACTGTCAGTATATATGTGTCACCTGAAATTACCTCATTTGACCAGTGTTTTTATCATAAAACCTTTTGCTGTACTATGTTACAGTCCTGTGTAATGAAAACACGTGGTCTTAAAGTAACAACACAGGTAATGGTCCAGAAGCATGTAAATGAGGCTCCAGATGTTTTCAGACTTGTTCCTTTCTCTAATTATTAGGGTGATGATATCATAAAAGATAGGGTTGTTAAAAAGTTCTGTTTTGTTGCAGTCTAAATCCTAATACCGAGTGTTGCTTCGTTATCAAAAGAACGGATTGTCATGGAATTTCTTGAACCAATGTACATTTTAGTATTGTACAGTTTTATACACTTTTTGTGTTTCTTGGGGTTCATTATTAGGGGTCCAAACAGCGAAGCTGTGGAACCCTATTGTAATTGTTTTTTTACTATTATTAGGGGTCCAAGCAGCAAAGCTGCGGACCCCTATTGTAATTGTTAGATTTTTCTTCTGCCGTTTTTCCAAGTTCACCTACTTCTGCTGGCTAACATTTTTTGTAACTTTGCACGCTGTTTGAGGGCTATGCCAAACTAATGGACAGCAATTTTGGTGTCCATAGGCCCATGCCTCTGGCGCCACTATCGGGTCAAAGTTGCAAATTTCCAATGCTCTTAACTCGGGCTCTGATTGCCCTAGAGACATATATCGGGTATCATATGATGCATGGGCAAGTGCTGAACAACTTTGCCAGAAGCCGTTTTCATTTATGCCTAATTGGATATTCCGCCCTTTTTTAATTTTTTTAAAATGCCTAGAAATTTTTCACAGGCCACAAATTTTGTGCAA
>JACXGI010003769.1:39258-59564 GCA_016801175.1 Esox masquinongy
CTTCATGGCCATAGATGAGGGTAGGAACAAAAATTGACCGGTATATCGAGAGCTTTGCCTTCCGGCTCAGCTCTCTTTTCGTCACAACGGTGCGGTAAAGCGAATGCAATACCGCCCCCGCTGCTCCGATTCTCCGGCCAAGCTCCCGTTCCATTGTCCCCTCACTCGCGAACAAGATCCCGAGATACTTGAACTCCTTTACTTGGGGTAACGCCTCATTCCCTACCCGGAGGAGGCACTCCATCGGTTTCCTGCTGAGAACCATGGCCTCAGATTTAGAGGTGCTAATCCTCATCCCAACTGCTTCACACTCGGCTGCAAACCGGTCCAGTGAGTGCTGAAGGTCACAGGCCAATTTTGTGCAATCTTCCTGAAAAATGGCACAGATGATCTACAGACCAATCCTAACAAAAGTTATCAGATGGCTTTTTGATCTGCAAAATCGTTTATCCGTTACAGCCAATCGAATATGGCGATGAGGCCACCAAACTGGAAGTGAATTCGTATCTCAGCAACTGTTTGTCTCATAGTCACCAAACTTGGTACACATGGGTGGAAGGAGGAGCAGAGGAGGTGTGCAATGGTCGGCACTAATCGGCCATGTGGGGGTGCTATACGAGAAAGTCACTTTAAAGGCTCATTACTCCTGAATGCAAACAGATATTTCAACCAAAATTGGTCTGTAGCATGAGTGCATCAGGTTGTTGTACCGCAATAAATAGGAAGTTGGTAGTGCAAACCATATGACCGCCACAGGCCAATGAAATTCAAGCTATGAATCAAAGACTTTAGAAATGCTTGATCGCCATCGAACTTGATCAGTATAAGCTCCTACAGACCCCCAACAACCAGTAAAAATATCTAACCCTGACCCTTATCCTGAACCTCATCCTATCCTTGATTATCCCCAGAACCCAGATCCTGACCCTAATCATAACCTCGCACAGTAACATACAGATTTTTGAATATGTTTTTTATCTTAGGTTGTTAGGGGTCCAAGCAGCGAAGCTGCGGAACCCAATTGTAATTGTTAGTTTTTTTATTAGGGATCCAAGCAGTGATGCTGCGGAACCCTATTGTAATTGTTAGATTTTTCTTCCGCCGTTTTCACAAGTTCACCTACTTCTGCTGGCTAACTTTTTTTGTAAATTTGCACGCTGTTAGAGGGCTTAGGTTGTTAGGGGTCCAAGCAGCGAAGCTGTGGACATTATCTTAAACAGTCAGAATGTTGATGAGGTGTCAAGTGGGTGACATTGAGCTTACTGACAATTTGTCAACAACAGCATCGTAGAAAGTGATGGGGCATATAGGGCACTGACATGATACTTGTTTAGTTAAAAGGCCTATAATCGCCAAAACGCTTACCCAATATTTTTTGGGGGGTTCTACAGTGCATCACTAAACTTACGATTTTGAAATAACCATATCTTTGAACACCTTTAACCTACAGTCACCAAATGTATTTCAAATTGTGTATCATATTCTAATTACACAACATGTGCACGTGTTGGAGACAGACCACTGTATGTGGTCCATAAATGTCTAGAGACATAGACCAACTGTATAATCTCCTTTATCTGTGTAATCACTTTATATTTTGTTATACTCTTTCTAATAATAATTACAATATTATCTTGTATATCACTGTATATCACAGCAGAATAGCACAAAGAATCAGAATCAGATTTATTACCATGTAGTAATTCACATACAAGAAATTTGTAATTTGTATTGATGAACATATATCATATAAACGTGTGAGGATAAAACAGGCAGTACAAAAGTGCAAATGTGATAAATACATGTACTCTTTAAGCATATAGTTACATTTGCATTTCTGATGTCATTGCATCCCATCAAGGCAGAATGTAAGTTTGTCTATTTCATGCCAGACTGTTGTCAAATGCCAAGCAAGACTCTGATGTTTCATTTCAGCATGCAAAGGCTGCTTAGAACTGCTAGATATTGGAAAACACCATAACAAAATCAACGACACTCCCATGATCAACCATGGTCTGAAAAACTCTAACTTTCAAACGTTGGCGGTTGGCTGCTACAACCACAACCAGTCATCATCATGTCTGTCACATGACAGTTTCTGTCAATTGCTTAGACATATTTCCTGGAACAACACGCCATTTTCTCAAATCTTCATACACAATTCTAAAAACGTACGCCCAACAGTACAAACATCTAACTTTTGGGTCTGTTAAGTATCAGTCTCAACAATAACCACAATAAATCAGTCGACCCACGAGATACAATTTAACTTCTATTACTGCTCAATGTCAGGTCCTACAATACCCAAAACAAAACACTGTGCAGGTACAGCACACCATTAGTGTGTATTAATACTAACATAAAATAGTGCCTACGTAATTATGGTTTATTCTGCATACATAGCAATTCCTCCCTTCTTGCTTTGATATCACAGCAGCATCATAACATAAACAACCTACTCAAAATCCGCAACTGAAAAATGGCACATATTTGCACAAAAAAAAAACATGTAACAGTCAGTTAATTATTTATGAGGTGCTCTGCGATTTCTCTCAGGATAGCGTTTCAGTACTGAACCACAGTCAGTAGGACTCTGGGAAACCTGAGGTTCCTCAGTCACTGCAAATCCCATGTCCTCATCATCCCCAAAGTCTTCTGGTGTTATACGGGTGCACCTGTCCATGTCCTGTGGTGTGGTTGGGCCCTTTGATGTGACGTTGTGAGCTGTAGCATCCAATAGTTGGTCTACATGTCTGCGCCATATCAAGTCAGGCCCTGCTTGCATGGTGTAAGTCAATGGTCCGTTTCTTGACAGAATCTCTCCTGGCTGCCATTTCTGATTTTTAGCTCGATAGTCTCTGCCCAGCACTTGCTGTCCCATGTTAAACGTCCTCAGCTGAGCTTGTATTTGTTTTCCAGAACATTGTTTGTTCTTCACGTTTGCGGATGTCTGGTTTTAACAAGTCCAAACGTAATCTCAGGTTTCTGCCCATAAATAGCATGGCTGGTGTCTGTCCAGTTGTAGCATGAGCTGTGTTTCTATAAGCCAATAGGAAACCTGCTACTTTGTGTTGCAGTGACATGCCCTCCCTCCCACTCGCTTTTATTGACTGTTTGAAAGATTGCACAAAACGCTCTGCCAAGCCATTTGTGGCAGGGTGGTGAGGGGCCGAGGTGAGGTGCTTGATACCATTCGTCCTGAGAAAGCTCTGGAATTCCTGACCAGTAAATCGACCGCCATTATCACTTAACAGTTGCTGAGGCAGACCAGTGTGTGAGAACAGTGTGCGCAGAATGTCTACCAGTAGTAAATATAGGGTGGCTTTTGTCACTTTGGTGATTTATGACCCTGGTGGGCGGGGCTTCCAGTTTGATTTGACAGGTTGGCGGGACATCCGGTTTGGTAGGCGGGACTTCTGGTTTGCCAGGTGGGGTTCCTGTGTGACGTATGGACTTGCTGTATGACGTGTGTTAGGATGGAACTTCCGGAATCACGTATGCATGTCCGGTGACTTTGTAATTTATGATTGCATGGTTGTGTTCATGTTTGATGTTTTGCAATGATTGATAAAAACCCCAGACAGGTGTTATAACAGTAGCGAGGTGTTTGATGTTTAACAAATGGGTCTTGGGGTTCTGGAATGTTAAATTCCCAGGCAATAAATAGGCGTTATATCAATTGCAACATGTTTGATGTTTAACAAATGGGCGCCAGGGTCCAGCAATGCTAAATTCTCCGGCATTTAAAATTTTCCGATAAGTGCTACAACAGATGTCCTACAACCAGTGGGTGTTAACCTTTGATGTTTTATGAGGCGATAGGTGGTTGGCATGGTCTGTATATTTAAACCACGCAGACCCCAGTGATCGTCATTCAGTCTTGCCTGAGTAAACTTGCGTACACATTACAAACCATGGCGGCTTGTGCAGCGATCAACGTTTTGGGTGAAACACTGTTGAAAGATACCAGCTTAACCGCTGCTCAGTGAGTCGGCAAGAGATTACAAATGGCTGGCAAAGACGCGATCAACATGCCACCCCCGAAGAAACCGATGCAGAGTTTAACCCGAATTCATTAACTACACGAGGATATGTTGGCACAGGAGTGGAATTTGGACGACGGGCGGATTGGTGAATACATTTTCAACCCTGAGATACCGGAGGTTGCATTTTATGAATTACCCCGAAGGCCAAGAATTTAAGGCTGGTGTTACCGATCAAATGGTCTTTAATATCAGTTTATGGACCACCTTTTGAAAAGTGTTTTATTTGGGTCCAAAACAGGGCACACGTAATACAGTAGATGTACTGTTTAAAGTAATAGAGGGAATGAAACAGTATGACTCTGTTAGATTGGAACTATTTCCGGAAAATGTCAGCAAGTTAGAGTGTGACTGCGACCGCGGACTGTTCGACTGACGTACAACCCCAAAGCCCCGCCTTAAGCTAACACAGTCCTCAACACAGCATAAAAACAGACAGACCGCCTATGACTATCAAGCAGTCGGCAGACTTTACGAAACATGTCTCAAGAATACAACCAACCGGAGTTTGAAGAAAGCAAGGCTGAGGACTGGCTGTGTGACACCTTGGATGACAACGCTGAACCCTGCTATGGTACCCCGGACCCTGACAACTCGATTCCACCGCTAAACCCACCAAGAAAATACCATTGGCTTGACCGGCTTGGCGCTCAGCTAGGACCTCTGTCATACCTTTCAAATGCTGACAAGAGTTATCACAAAATGGACAAACGTCTTGCACCACAAGTTTTAAAGATCATCAAAGCAACATGGGGTATGATCCTGGAACAGGTTGTTGTGGCCGTTCTCCACCAAGCATGCATCGGATGTGAAGTGGACCAGCCGAGCCAGAGAAGACATTCTTATCTCGACCCGCCTGATTATTTTTTTTGAGACCCATTATGATGACACCGTGGAGACAGTTTTAACATCCCGACTGAAACGTGTTGGTCAAGGCTTTGAATGCATCAGGGTTTTCAAGCACTGCTGACCGAAGGTCACGTGGCAGCCAAGAACTTTCTGCATGAGCACAAGTCGGAGCCAAACATCGCACAGAGACTGACTGAGAAGAGGGATGAATACATGGATACATTTAATGAGGAAGCTGTATGCGACGCAGTAGCATCTTGGTGCGACGAAAGCAAAGAGACTGCTGTCTAAGGATGGGTAACTTCAATTGTCGCGTTTACATGTATGTAAACAAATTCTATGTGGCTTTAACAATTAAACAGTTGATGCACAAAGCTATCAAGAGTGGATTTGATGGTTGTAGTTGTTGGCTGACTTTTTAATTACCAAGACCATGTCAGTATAAATCGTTTCAATAATCTGAACAAGCTTATGGAAACGGTCAGGAACACATCTGATGATTGGCTGCAAATGGTGTCAATTGGTGTCGGCGTTGAAACAAATGCTCTCAACAACTTCATGTATAAACTTCTAACATTTTTAAATGCTGACAACAAAGACTTTAAAATTGGGCACCTGTTATGTGTGTTTACATATGTAAAAGATGTTTGTGTGTTAAAATTGCTGAGTAATGAAGCTGTAGATTGTATTTCTAAAATGTTTACAGATTTTCTAATCAGCAGAAATCTGAATGTTGGTGTAACTTTTCTTCAAATTCTTGGATGATGTGTAATTCAGACTCAAATAACACAATGTTAAAAATGTATTACTTCTCATTATTGACCGAATGCTCTACTATGTCTGAACAGATTATGAAAAGTATTTACTACGACTCGTCAAACCCTGGTGCTTATGCGGGTAGAGAGGGTTTGAAAAGAGTGTACTTGGAGAAAACCGGGGAGATCCTCAAAAATGGCGAGGCAAATGACTGGCTACTCGCCCAGGATACATACACACTACACAGGCCTGTAGCCATAAATTTTCAAAGAAATAGAGTCATTGTTCATGATATAAATTCACAATTTCAGATGGATTTGGTTGACATGAGTGTTTATAGTGTGGAAAACGATAACATGAAATTTATGTTAACATGCATAGATGTATTAAGCAAATATGCATGGATTTGTGTGCTGATAAATAAAAGCGCTATTGAGGTAAAGCGAGCATTTGAAGACATATTAGAAGAAGGAAGAACACCCCAAAAAGTCCAAACAGACAATAGGAAGGAGTTTTTAAATTCACATTTTCAAATGTTAATGAAGTACAACATAAAACAATTTGCTACAGGAAATGATGTCAAAGCGAGTATCGTTGAGAGATTTAATAAAACATTTAAATCACGAATGTGGCAGTATCTCACAGCTGCCAACACTTATCGCTACGTTGAGGTTATTCAAGATTTAGTTCATGGTTACAACCATAGCTACCACCGGTCTGTTAAGATGAAGCCTGTTGACGTTTGTGAAGAAAATGTCCTCAAGAACCTGTATGGTACAACAATGATGAGAAATGGTAATCAAAGTTATGAGTTGGGGATACTGCGAGACTCTCAAAGTTGAGAGGGGCGTTTACCAAAGGCTATGAAAAAAGGTACACAGATGAATATTTTACAATAACAGAATGCATTCCGCAGGTACCTCCTGTAAATAGAATAAAAGATTACGATGGTGATGTGATAGTTGGGACATTTTATGAACAGGAATTACTGAAAATAATCGTGGCTAAGGATAAAACTTTTAAAGTGGAAACAGTTCTGGATGAGAAAGTACAGAAAGGAAAGAAAATGAGTCTCATGAAATGGCATGGTTGGCCTGAGAAATTCAACAGTTGGATAGCATCAGAACAAGTCCTTGACCTACAAACTGATTTGCAGGACCACGTCATTTACATAGACTGCGATCAGCATGGGTGACGGCGGATTCTACATAACGCTGCCCAGTAACTCATCGAGACATGTCTATCCGAACGGAGTTCAGGCTATACCAAAGTTTGCCAAAGGTATATATTTGAAAGGTGATTGGGAAGTGTCTTTTAATAGAATTCCAATACCTGCATACGTGGAAGACTTTTACATGGGGTAAAAATGCATTGGAACTACATGACTCGAAACACGACAAAACTTGGAAATATGACTTCAACACCTGTTATTACAATGGCATGGGAAAACTAGTGGCAGAGATCAATATTTATATAAAACCACATGGCGTATGGTTGGGTTATGATGAATTTAAAAATAGAATGTTTCTAAAAGGCAAACCCCATTTTAGTTTAAATGGTTGTTGAGAACTGTACATATTGTACAACTGTACACTGTACATATTGCAGGGAAAAGAACTAAGTTGTCACAGTGACATACGACAAGCCACACTTCGTACCTCTTAGTAAGAGTCACTTTGATGAGATCTGTATTGAAGTAAAATCTGATCAGAATCAGTTGGTTTCATTCGTAGGGGGAAAGCTGATTGCAAAATTCCACTTCAGACCGTCAAACAATCTTTTAGACTATTAGATGCAGCCACAGAAACTCTACAATGGTCCTCAAAGGTATGCTAAATACTACACAACACAGGCCGGTAACGGTTTACTGGGGTTGAAACGGTTTTACTGGGATAAACCGTTTCAACCAGATTACACAACGGGGTCAGCAGTGCGTGAATTTTAACAATTGGCCTTAGCTTCTGGAAAACACCTAAAGGACCAAGCCTTGGCTATTGACAGGTTTGACTTCTTACATGGCTATGCCCTTTATGCATTCAACTGCGCACCAGATGAGGAATGCAGTCAGCACCTATCTCCGATCAAGTCAGACTTGAGATGAGGTTCAGACAACCACTGCCCCACAAAATTAATTTGGTTCTTTATTACATTTTTGACTCCATTATCGAAGTGTCAAACCGGAGACAAGTCATGGTTGACTACTATTAGGAAAACGGCATGGAAATGAATATCGCAGAGTTGACCGGTGTGGTGAAGCAATTTTCATCTAGGACTCATTTCTATGGTGTGCTGGAATGCGACCAACTACCTATGCCGCGTTTCCACTGGACCAAACACTGGTGTTTTACCCAAAAGTCCAGACTTTTTTCTGTTTCCACTGACACGGGCCAGGGCCATTCGGTCACAAGGCCATGGCCGAGTAACCCGGCTCTCACTTGGTGCTAAGCCCCGGACTTTAGGACTTAGGGCGAGGTTTGCGGATTGACGCGTGACTTGGTGTGAAAACTCGGCATGTTGTTCTGTTCGAATGACGATGTGTGGTTTTCATCCGATCTAACAAACAGATCCGTGATAAAAGAAAATAAAGCAATAGTACAGGGCAGCAAAGACTCACAACGAAAAGAGTTGGAACTACCCAAGGTGGTACGATGCCATTGACTTCAATAGAAAACGCCACGTTGTGCTATTCGAATAGCTATGTGTATCATTTGCTTAGTCGTTAGGCTTCTCGTAATGGTTTTCATCCGATCTAACAAAGAGATCCATGATAAAATAAAGAAAATGAAGCAACAGTACATGGAAGCAAAGACTCAGAACTTAAAGAGTTGGAACGACCAAAGGTGATACGATGCCATTGACTCAATAGAAAAATGGAGCGCTGAGACCGAGACGTTGCCTGCAGACCCTATTACAACATAAAATTACCTCAGAATTGTCCCAAATCCTTCTATTAAAAGTAGATAGTTTTGACAAAATACTTATCAAAGTAAATAATGAATACACTGGCTTACTGTTACAAGTGTAGGTGGAGAAGGAGCCGGTCGCAGGAATTTGAGGAAGAAATTGGTTTTATTACTCAAGCTCAAACACTGTATTGTAAACAAACTGAGCATGGCATTATTGATTATTTTATTATCAGAAAAATATCGCCTTTTATTTTTCGTTACCAGAAAAAGAAATCTCATTGATAGTTTACTCCTCCCTCCCCACCTGAGCCCCTCCTTAAGTCCTTGGTACCAAATGTATAGTGGAAACACGGAAGGCTGGAGCCAACATTAGCATAAATCACCGGTGTGACCCTGGTGCCGGGGTAAAGCACCAGTGGAAACGCGGCACTAGTGAACCAGTCGAAGATGTTCCATCAATGATGATTGTTAATACACATCCGAGCAATCATCCCGGGGAGCATTAGCTGGCTATCTACATCACAGACGATGGCGTTGGAAGGTTTTATGATAGTTTTGGAAACCCCCCAGATTTTACGTATTCCCGCAGGTCAATCAGTGCGTTTCTGCAAACCTGTGAGAATGTGGAATACAGTTCAAAACAAGTCCAGGACATGATTTCAACCACATGTGGACAACATTGTGTGTTCTTTCTCTATCTAATGACAAGAGGTCTGAGTTATAAAGATGCTTTGTCTTTTTATAAAAAAAGATCTGCTTGTCTCAAAGTTTGTATCCAAGATGTACCAGAGTAAGTGTGATAAGCAAATGTTTAATTGCATACAACATGCTCAATCTTGTGAATCGTTTAATTTGTGTCATGGTTGTTGAAGAAATAAAGATGTAAAAGTAAATCATGTTTATGTCTGCTTTATTATTCAAAAATAAAACCAATCGTAAAACCTTGTTGATGTTTACATAGTATTTTTCATACAACAGTTATTAAAGGCAAAAACATACACTTTGACAATGAATCACAAATTATTAAAAAAAATAAAAAAATAAAAGCACATTAAAAAGGAAGCCATTTTGTGGGGTCTGTTGTAGGGGATACAAAGAAAGCTTTGGTTGATTGCTAATCAGTTGCGGGGGGGTGTGGTACTGGAAGTAGGTGCCCAGATTGTGGGTAAATAATCCAGTGTGTGACCAGGTGTTTGTTTATATAAATTGATTTTACGCCTTACAAGCTCATTTGGTATAGTTGTAAAAGGCATGTTCAGACATGCCATGGCCTCTAAAAACTCCCACCACCACCCCGAAGGCCTTCTAGCGTCAGCAATTCTATTGGTTGCTGTCACACTTTTAACCAGATCCAACAGGTGCGCACCCTTGATTATCTCTCCTTTGAAAATGAATTCACCATTTGAAGTCCATGAAGTCAAATCTTTAGACCTGAGCATTCTATTTAGAATATATTCAACATTCTTCTTACTCCTCGTAGGCACATTATCCAAAATTTCATCAACAAGGTTAACATTTCAGTCAACAGTTTGCTTAGTCTCAGTCATGTTTACTACATCAGCCCCAGTCTCAGACCCGGGTAGACTTAAAGTGAGTGTATTTGTGTCAAGCTCCCCCTGTCTAACAACAGTCAAAAATCTTTGTAAAATGGCAGAGTATCTTTTAGCTTTCTCATGTAAATCCATATCAGCTTTCAACAGTATATTGCGAATCGATGAGTCCAAATCATTTTCAACAGATTGTCTTACATCGGTGCTAGTCGTTTTGGATTCTCACAGTTTTTCTAACTGATGTTGTGGCACCAGAAACATTTTCTGAGCATGATCCATGTTGTTTAACCGTGTCTTGATGCAATTAGACTGGTTAGGAACGTAATTGCAATGCTTAGTAATGGCAGTAGAAAACCTCCAGATTGGTTGATGGTTTTTCTTTTCTTTGCAACTGAAGCATTCTTTCTAGACGTGTATATAATGTTGGCTTTTTGTCTCTTTACTCTTCGGAGTTGTGATTCTGTTAAGGGTATATTACCGTGCCTTAGATCAAGAGCTATTTCACAGAGTGATAGAATGAGTTCGGTGGAAGCTGATTCTAAAATAACTTTTCATTGACTCGCCGGTGCCTTAAATAGCATCTTCAAAAGTGGTAAATTTCTATGAATGCGTTTAGACATGATCAAACTTTCTTAGGAACGTACGCGACAGGCCAATCCCCTGAAAACAACCCCGTTATTAGACGGTAGTCTTCTGGTGTTGTAGCTTTATTAAAGTCAATAAGTAAATAACCAAAAGGTAGATGTGTTGCGTCTTTAAAACTCCCCATGAAGAACCGAGAAAGACTGGGGTATATCTGTCTGCCTAAAATACTAATCTGCTGATTGTCACGGTGGTTTTTAAACAAGATGAGGTAATTTGTGTTCAAGTTAATAGTTCTACTAGATTTGCCTTTAACAAACATGTTTTGGACAAGGTAAATTGCACTCAGGTTACGGTGGTGTGAACATTGTGTGAAAACTCTCTCCATCTCCAAACTCTCTGATGCACTTTTCTTTAAATTGTCAATAATTAAAAGGTTGTTTTTCAGAATTGGTAACAGATTGTCATCACACAGTGATGTTGGCAGACCTTCTATAAAAGTAATCTCCCTCAACTTCAACATTTCGTCATACAGCAGTTGCCAACATGAATAAACCCAGACGATATTCTGAATTTCTTTGGAGAAAACAAGGTCAGCATTATCCAGCAACATCTTCACAAAATATGTTTTACCCGAGTTACTGGGTCTAATGACACAGCTGAATATGTGTTGTAGTCGTGGGTCAAAACCGCTATCCATCCTAGAATGAGTTTTAGTACCCGTAAGGCCTTGTGCTGTAATTGGGGAGCAGTACACGCATGTTGTACACAACTCTGAAGCGCTTGGACAGTACTCGGGTTTTTCAATGTGAATGTTTTTATCTCTCGCAATTGTGTCTGCATTAGCAAGGACGTGATCATCATCACCACCTTTGCCTCGTATATAGTTATCAACCAGTCTTGTTAGCATCTACAAATTTACAATACCCGAGTTGTAGCTGTTGAGTGTAATGCCTTTTGCTTTGAGACAGGTCAGACCTTTAACAGTTTTGTAACCATATGTCTTAGGGCCACCACTAACAAATTGTGCGATGCTGTCACCATCTGGTAACTCATCGGTCAAGTCACCCAAGAACGGACCTAGTGGGGGCACCCAATCCCCGTGGCGTGTGACAAAGATCCCTGAATCAGTGTCTGTGTAGAGCACACGTCTATCTAACTTCTCCAAGAGTGAATACAACTCGAGTCTAGCGTAAGCTGTCGTGAAAGCGGCAATAAAACAATTACCATTACATGGTTTGATTGGTGTCTGTTTTGTGTAATGCCACTGCACCATCGCAACTGTGTCTGACATGAAAGAGAAATGACTAACTTCTATTTCACTGGAAAAAAGGTAGTGGCTAAACTCCTCTGGTTCTGTAATTAGCATTGTGTTCATAAGGTTAGTCCGCTTACCCATCTTACCCCAAAGACCATTCATTGCCAATTTGGCCAAAGATCGCCTAGCACTGTTTACAACAATGTTTTCCTTGTCAAGCTGCACACCCTCCTTTTCATGATATTCACAGATATACTGTTCTTTAGCATCATCGTCAACCACTGATGGTGGGAAGCCGCTAGTTTCCTGTTTGTGCTTCAGGAATGTTCTCATGTATTCTGCAATAGATTATCTGATGTCCTGGTGAAATCCCAGACTTCGAATATTTTCACAATGCGATAAACTTTCTCAACAGCCTTAACCAGCTCATTAGAAACCCAGGTACCAGTTAAAGCTCTTCTGAGTCAGTATGTAAACAGTCAGTTCACATGATTATCAGACTCTGCACATAATCTACACAAAGGAAGGAACAGCTTACCGCCAACCCTGTGCGGTAAAACAGGGTGATAAAGGCCTTTCGGCGGACACACGGTAGCCCTAACAATACCAAAGTAGGTGTCTAGTGGTTTTAAATCTCGATAGATTAAGTTTGGATGCCCAATCGGATAAGTCTTTGTTTTGTTGCAGAATGGGTAAAGACTACAAACATCGTTATACTGAATAGTCTCCCCTTCTTGAGCCTTAAACTTCAAAAGAATTTCGTTGGTACGACCACTGAAAAGCGCATTCCGAGGGTCAAGGCGCTCTGGAGCATCAGAGGTCTTCAAGAAAGCTTGGACATCTGTGGATGTGTTTTTAGGTTGATTCTACTCACACTCCCACATGTATTGAACATGTACGTTGTGTTGTTCTTTTAAAGCTTCAAGCTTTGCCAGCCATTGCTGGTGCATCAACCCATACTGAATCTTTGTCACCGGGTTGGTGCTTGTTGAACAATGACACTTTGGGTGACCATGCCAGAAACAGCCTAGAAATTCATAGGCAGTGCACACACCATCATGTTCAGCGTATCCATCAACATAGTATCCCCCGATTTTCATTTCACCCCGGTTCAGGGCATGCTGTATCGATATATTCTCACCAGAAGCCACATATTCAAGCCATTGTATCGAGCTGTTTGAGAAAGTCTTCTGACAACGATTGTAGTTGTCTGAGGGGACCAAGGCAATTGTGTCCTTGGTGAGGAATCTGTTGCAGAACACTTTCATACAAGCCGAAGCAATCATAATTGACCTGAAGGGGTCAACACCACCACATGTCAGGAACTCAAGTCTGTAACGCATACAACCCTCTTTCAAGATGACCACATCATTCACACAGTAAGCCTTCATTTCATCCTTCATGACAAAGGTGTCTGTGGAAAATGTTTCGTACCATTTCAAAAACTCATCTTTTTCTTTAGCCATTATGGTATTCACACCGTAGTAATGGTGTTCTGGATGAGGGACAACATAGTTCTCATTCTCCTTTATGTTAAACTTGTAAGGAAAGTAGCCTTTTTTTAATCCTTAAAAACCATAGCACGTGACAAAGCCGCCAGCTTCATCGGTAGGAAGCAATGACTATCAGTGTATCTCTGATTGAATGTGTTGTCTGTAAAAATCATGAGCTTGCTACCATTAGCAATAAGTGTCGTGCCCAATACCATTGTTAGTAAGGTACTGCATCAAGATGTAACCATCAAAACCTTTCGAGTTGTGTGCTATAAAGGTGTAGTCAGTATATTTCGGCTGTCTAAACTTTTGGAAAAAAGCCGGGACACAACCTTCTCCAGCCAAACACCACGTCTCGTTATCAAAGCTTATTGCGCACACAAAATTTGCAGTGTGTATACCATTCACAGGATTGCCAATTTTCTCAAAATCATAAAATATGTAGCGCTCACTGGGGTCCTCGTGTTTAGAGGGTTTTATGAAACACTGATGATTCATTTCAACAGACAGATCCACGTTACAATTGGGACACATGTTAGCCGTGCATTTGTGCGCTTTATAGTTGGTAATACCAACGGTATATTGATAACCACAATCGACACAGTATTTCTTCTGGTCACACCTGCTAACCCAACGACGCACAGCTTTGTGGAACTTCAAGCCTTTATGTTGGTGGTAACAAAAGTCAGAATAACATATCCGCTTACAGTACTGCTTTGTGTTATGAGGTTGGGTATGACAATCTGTATGAAGGCAAACACTACAGCTATGTTTACAGCCGTGATCACCGCGGGTGTTAAAACCTGTATAACACCACTCACAGACATGACATCCCCAGAAAACCCTTCAGATTCATGATACCATAGAAATGGTTATTGTGTAAGTAAATAAAGACGGTTCTAGGGGTGGGGGTCCTCACTGTTTTGAAACTTGGTAAAGTGACCATCTCGTGTTCGATGAAAGACAACAATTTTAGACCCTGTCATTTCATCAAACCAAACAATATCTGTGAACGTCACACAATCATCTAATGCTAGACCAGCTTCCGCATGTAGCTCGCGACCACATACCCATCAAACAAATGGAAAAACATGTAGAATCACCATTCACAACCATATATAAATTTTTTCTTTTGTCTATTAATCTGATCTATCAATAGTGTTTGAGCTTTATGCCGCGGGGCACAACCCTCATGGTTGTTGACAATTTGTACCACCAGCTCTAGTGATTCATCAATCAAAATCTCTGCATTATTCTGCATAACACTTTCAAGTAAATGACCAAACATGTGTTCATTATATTTATCTACAGTCATGCTCACATGTACAGGGGAGATGAGAGATTCACCAATCAACTCAATCTGCAGGCGATCACCAGGCCAATGTACGAAGTCTAAAGCTCTAACAATCAAAGTATCCAAGCCTTCTATAATGAATGCATAGAATGTGCCAAAATCACCAACTTCACCAGTATTTTGGAAATCAAAATATCAACTGTGTTGATATTCTGTCAACATTGTCAAACTCATCACGTTGTGTTACTCTAATATCGCCATATTTGCAATGAGTTTGCATCAGGGAGTTCATGGCGGAGTCAAGTAGATCATGTGAAAAATGGGGGCTACTAATCTCGGTTAACAAACCTTGCATCTGTGGATTTATTGTCTGTATCGCTGTGTAACAAAGTATTGGCCAGTTCATTTGTATTTTGGGGTGTGGTCTGTTAATTATGTGTAGATGTTGACGGTAGTTCCGTGTCTGGTCTGTTGTTAGCACTATCTTTCGCCATTTCTCTAGCTTAACGTGTAAATAATGATCCACTTACAGGTTAAAATATTATTCTAACTCAAACATACATTTACATACATCACAGTTTTGATGAGTTGACTGTAGATATGTATTACCTTCAGCTTTCAAGCATTGTGTAATGGGGTAACTGCGTTCAAAAAAACTCTGACGCTGTGCAGACACAAGGTGGGGGGTCCATAACTGAAGCCATTATGGTGATGTAGTCTCCATCATCACCCTGCTCCACACTGTTGGTTGATATACAGAGTACAAAGATTCAGCTGTATGCATATTGTCATAATGTTAATAACATTTTACTACACCGCTGAAAATGTTGGTAAATAATTAGACTTACGCAAAAAGTATCTGTTCAGGATGTGTAAGATCACAACCATGCAGTCCAACTGACACTGATGTTGGTTACTTGGTCTTAAATAAAAACAAAGAGTTTTAACAGAAGACCAAGCATATACAGGTATTTAAAGCTGATTATTAATAATGTTAAAAGTCTACTTACCAAGGTTAGAAGGTCCAAAAATGTGTTTTCCAAACAAGGCTGGGTTTAATTCCATTCAACCTAAACCAGAGGCATAAAACAGACAATATGAAAGACAGATAAAAGCGCTTGGATTGCGCAATCATGTAATTGTTTTTTACATTCTTAAAAAGTTCAAATGTGTCGTTTGTCAGCGTTTGTATTTGCAACACAATTCAAATCAATTCTTTCAAATAAAATAACATGTACTTACTATGTAAACAGCCTACTCCGCGCTGGAACAACAGTGGTCTTCTGTGGCAGCCGCGGATTTAATAATGACAACACAACCCGGACGCCTCCAACAGGTTACGCCTCTTAACTTGGTCACTGGTTATACATCATCGTTCTTCACGTTAGAATTATACCGGTTACAATGATTAAAATTGTGTATAAAGCTTAACTAGTTAGTTCAGGTAGTTGTTTACGATACGGATACAGTTTAACTATTTGTATACGTTTGACAACCACAATGATACTCTCGGTCCAGTAGAAACGTTGTTCTCATTAGTTATCGTGGCTCAGCTGAGACATCACATCTTTTAATTTTATCTATTAACGACAAACTCACACGCTTATATACACTAGCCAGCGTTTATCTTAATATTGCCATTAATCACTTCAAATAACATTTAACAAACATAAGTACATTACACAGCAATCAAAAATCGGATTTCACAACTTGCTTCAAATTATTACAAGAACGCAACACATCTGTTAACCGGAAGCCCCGCATCCGCACACACTAACACACGCACGCACACACACACATGCACACAAACAAGTATTCTGAAACTCACAAATACAACAGTTTGTAAGCATCGTTGCCTGTTAAACAGTTCTACCAATGTTAATAAAACAATCTTGCTTTAAAGCTCGTATGTTTTAAGACGCACTTACAAAAGTTTTGTAACCTGAAATAACATATCTTATGCTGTCAACGAATCAGCGTTGTTCATGCAAATTTATACTCAACCTTCTGTGTATGTTTGTAACTTTTTTCCATATAATGAAACTCAAAAGTTAATGCTGACTTTAAAAACCCATTCTGATGAATAATCGTTGATCATACATACACATGTACCAAAGTCGTCAGTTTTATTTTTAACAAATATTAACTGATTATTGCTTCAAGTCTAAACCCTAAAATATTAACTGATTAGTGCTTCAAGTCTCAAAGCTTCATACTAAATAAACTGATTACTGCTTAGACTGATACCTGCAATTCTGTGGACTTCTTTTTTGATGAGTCTTGTGGGTCTGTGACTTGGGAACACTACTAAAGTGTACAGAAAATATTTCAGTGCAAGAGTCACATTTCTGACAGCTTGACAGCAATGGTTGCCTTGGACATATGCTCAGCGTCACCGATGTTATACAGAAAACTGCAACACAAAGAATTTGTTTCAAACTGAGAGCATGTCCAAGATGTATTATAGGAACGATGAGGGCTGAGAATATTGTTCAGATAAATGATCGATTGTGCAGAAAAACGGTAATGCTCAAACAGATAATCATTGGGGAATGATAAAACATCCAAGCGGGGACTGATCACTCTCTCCCGACGGAGACTTCTGCAGAGTATTTGTGCTTCAAGTGGCTCTTCGAGAAAAGGACATGCCCTGTCTGACACATTCAGATGGCAGGTTTCAGTGAAAGAGTAGGACAAACTCAGGGTTAATTGGATAAAACCTGCTAGCGAGCAGGTTAGCTTCACGGAGTATGTTGCTGTAATAACTGACTCAGAGAAACGCTGAACTGGCTCTTTGAAACTGTAGACCCAGAGTTTCCATCAACTCTGAGTCAACTAACTCTAGGTTTTCACTAAACCTGCTTTCTGAAATACCCCCAATGTCTGGTCGACCCCAGGCGTTGTTCGTTCCTTCAGAATAACAACATTGCTCATGCGATGTGTTTACCGTAGTGCTATGGTGGATTACAAACCTTGTGTGAAACACGGGGGTATTTATCGACCTGTATATACTACGTTTTGTACTAATGGTTATTTTAAGGACCATTACAATGGGCAGATCTGATCTTAAGGCCCATCTCATGTTAAAATAAAAAATGGGCAGAAACTCTTCAAAAACTTAAGTCCCGACCCCTTCTTTATATCTTACACAAAAAAGCAAGATTTCACACACGAAATTCGGTGCTTGTGGAAAACCCCGTGCTACACACGCATTGTAAAACATGAAAGGTTAACACCCACTGGTTGTAAGACATCTGTTGTAGCACTTATCGGAACATAAAATGCCAGGGGAATTTAACATTGCTGAACCCTGGCGCCCTTTTGTTAAATATCAAACATCTTGCCGCAGATATAACACCTATTAATTCCCTGGGAATTTAAAGTTCCGGAACCCTAAGACCCATTTGTTACACATCAAACATCTCACTACTGTTATAACACCTGTCTGGGGGTGTTTATCAATCATTGTAAAATATCAAACATGAACACAACCATGCAATCATAAATTATAAAGTCACCAGACATGCCTACATCATTCCGGAAGTTCCGTCCTAACACACGTCATACAGGAAGTCCATACATCATACAGGAAGCCCCACCCAGCAAACCGGAAGTCCCATCTACCAAACCGGAAGTCCTGCCCACCCGTCAAATCAAACTGGAAGCCCCGCCCACCAGGTTTATAAATCACCAAAGTAACAAAAGCCACTCTATATTTACTACTTCTACCGTTTTAGCTGATGAGACCTCTTTCACTGTGATAACGTCAGGCCACTGATTGTGCGTCGATTACGATTAGGATCATCTGGTCCATGAAAGGACCCGCGTAGTCTATGTGAATGCGCTGCCAGGGGGAAGTAGGCCTCTCCCACGTGTGGAGGTGCGCTGTCTGGGTTTGATGCTGTCTGTTGACATCCACTGCAGACCTTAGCCAGGTTTTCTATTTGGTTGTCCATACCGGGCCACCAGATGTAGCGATACCAAGGTGTCCTTCGTGCAGTGACTCTAAGACTATTGCATGCAGTTTGGGTGGCACAATGACACGTGCCCCACATGACGCAGTCTTGGCACACTGACAGCTGATCTCGTCGGGTGAAGTACTCTGACAACTGGGGGTCGCTCTGATGTGGCCGTCCATTTATTGCCAACTCATAGACTTTAGATATTGTAGGGTCTCTTCTGGTTTCTAATTGTATTTGAGCATTTGTAACTGGTAGGGGCTCCATCTGAGACAAGTGGAACACGCCCGCCGAATCCGTTGAGTCCTCGGAAGGTTCTGCCTCATGTGGAAGACGAGAGAGTCCATCCGCATTTCCATGCTGCTTAGTCCCTTTAAACTCAATGCTGTACGTGTGGGTATCGAGGAACAGAGCCCACCATTGTAAGTGTGCCGCTGCTATGACTGGAACACACTTTTGTGAATAAAAAATTGATACAATGGGTTGGTGATCAGTAATCAATCTAAAGTGCTTTCCATATAGATACTGGTTAAACTTCTTGACTTAATAGTTAATAAGATCCAAAAATGAGCGCAGCTGGCTCACATCTTCCGGCTTTGGTGCCTTCAAAACCGCATTGACTTTGTCCAGGGATTTGTGTAGCCCATGTCTGTCTATGATGTGACCACAGTATTCAACAGAGTCCATGAAAAACTCGCATTTGTTTCTGTTGGCTCTCAGTCCAAATTCCTCCAATCTTGACAAAACCGCCTGTAGGTTTATCAGATGAGCCTCATCATCAAACCCAGTGACAATAATATCATCCAGGTGGCATTGTGTGCCTGGTATCCCCTGGAGACCTTGGTCCATGACACGTTGCCATATTGCTGGGGCACTGGATATGCCAAAAACCAATCTGTTATACTGGTAAAGGCCTTTTGAGGCCTTTTTATTGTGAGGTATTTTTGTGATGACTCCTCTATTTCCATCTGTATGCCTGAGCAAGGTCTATCTTTGAAAAGCGTTCTCCGCATGCCAGAGATGCAAATATATCTTCGATGCGCAGGAGTGGATACTGGTCTGCATGTAGTACAGGATTTATTGTGACCTTGAAATCCCCACAGATGCGTACGGCACCGGTCTTCTTGGTGACAGGCACAAAAGTGTTGCCCAGTCGCACCAATCAACTTTGGACAGGATACGTTGATCTTCCAAATTCTGCAATTCTTCCTCCACCTTGGGGCGGATGGCGTAAGGTACAGGATGAGCCTTGTGGAACTTAGGCTTTGCATTGTCCTTAAGAACAATCTGTGCTTTCATGTGTTTAACCCTTAAAGGGCTAGGGTTTTAAAGTCCGCCTGTCACTACCTTGACATTTTGGCTTCTAAAATGGTCATCCTTTATGGTAGAAGGAAGTGCTTTGTATTCTGGGATTCTCCAGG
This sequence comes from Esox masquinongy, assembly GCA_016801175.1. Classification (NCBI taxonomy): domain Eukaryota; kingdom Metazoa; phylum Chordata; class Actinopteri; order Esociformes; family Esocidae; genus Esox; species Esox masquinongy. The sequence continues at coordinate 59,370 of JACXGI010003769.1, forward strand.
CCCTCAGCTACATGGAGGATGTATTGAAAACAATTTTTTTGAGACACTTACATGAGTAATAATGTGAAATAGTCAGAAAAATGTAAAAACGCATGAGCACATATTTTGGTTATAAATTGAAATAAAATAGTAAAATATAATAGGTAGCCTGTTTTATATTACATTTGTATACCCCCAGGGGTTCAGAATAAGTAC
>JACXGI010003770.1:0-35907 GCA_016801175.1 Esox masquinongy
ATATATATATATATATATATATATCTAGCACCTGCTTAGAAACGTTAAATATAAACAATACTGTAATATCCAGACTGTCATCCCCTCATCCGGACCTTGTCTCCATCTGGGACATAAACCTGCACTAAACACCAGGGGCCCTATTTTCAATCCAGAATGTTATCAATGCTGTCTGGCTATTTGCAGGACCGACATCCCAGCTAATAAAGTTCAACAGGTAACTCAGAATACTACTTTAAATGGGCACTGGTTGGACATGCTTACACAAAACAAATACAGCATGATTCAGGAGTATATTGTTTCTATGCTATTGCCAAGGGGCTAACCACCTAGACACTAACTAGCTGCTTAGCAAAGAAATGTACACATAATTTAGCACAAGCCCAGTCACTGTAACTTAATAGTTATATGATATGTAGCTGGCAAACATTTATTTTTGACTTCCATACTGTAACTAGACCACTTGGTGCATGATTCACAACCTTGAGAGTGACTAACAAGGCTCCAGTCCCTCGCACAAGCTGACTGCAGGTATTTTATCTTAAAACCGTCCTTTCGACGGTAATGGAAGTGATCGTTTGGGCCTTTTGTACATTAAATCCGTTACAGCCTGCCCCCTCAGCCACACTGCATATTTCATTAAGTCCTACACTTGATGTCAACATGGCCACACAGGTACTTCACTGCTGTTCCGTCCTGAATGTAACAAGATGGATTTCTCGAGAATTTAATCTAGTCCCTGCGTGCCATTTCGACCGATCAATACTCAGCTAAGGAGGAGCCCAAGTTGGTTGGGGAGGGTAGGAGAACCACAGCATGAAGGCGGGAGTTAAGTGCACGGCCCTTTAAACTGCTCTTCTCAGCAGTTCCTTTGAAACACACACTACACCGATGCCTTGACTTTCTGTCCAAATAAGTGTGGATATTGGAACGCTCCTCCGGACCGTGATGCTGTCGCTGCACTGTGCCCGCGTGTCCTCTCCCTGACCCCTGTGTAGTGTGAGAGGTCAGGGGTCGTCTTGGACAGCCTGTCCAAATAAAATATGAAAGATATCAACATAATTCATATAGCACATTACTCACAGCGAATTGCCGCAAATGGTAATTGGAAAGAAAGATGTGAATAACCTATAAAGAAAATAAAACATGAATAACCCGGTTAACTAAATAGGAATAGTGAAACACCAGTTAAACTGTGGGTGAGAATGTGTAACAAGTCTCCACATTTCTGAATGCACAACCTGGTGGACGGGCCATGGAGTCATGTCGTTGCCATCGAGCACAAACTCACACACACACACACACACAGAGAAAGAGACACAAAGGCAGAACGACGGCTCCCTGCTTTGAGGGCTACCGTGGCATGAATGGCTTAGTTTACACTGGCTGTGTATCTGGTGGGTTCATTAGCAATGAAATATAATATGGACACTTGAGCAGCTCAGCTTATACATATACGTTCGATTTGTTGTTTTGTTATTGATGATTGTTGTTGATTGATGATTGAGTTATTTCTCAAAATGTGTATGAATTACACCAATGCAGGTAGCAGCAGATAAATGGTACATGTTAGAATCCTAATGGAAACTGGATTAATATATTGTTTTTTTTAAGAGGTATTTTTTGGCATTTCATCGTTTGTTTAATTGAGACAGTGGTGAAAGATAGTGGAGAGTCTTTCTGCTGAAATGGCAGTGGGTCAGATTCAAACACGCATTGCATCAATACATGTGGAGCAGACGCGGTTGCTTAAACCGCTGAACTAACCCTAGGCCACAAAATGTAATAATATTTAAATGTACATATTTCAAAAGAAGAATAAAAGAAAACATGCTGTGAGGTGAAGCTATAGCCCACACTGTAGTAATGTAAATAAATGTTGATTTTATCGACACCTGTAAGGCAAACATCATATTGCAGCTGGTTTGCGCGACAATTGTACATTGAATCAACATCTTTGACTTTTTTTTTTTTACAGTGCTTGTTGTTAATAATAAACACTTGTTTATTGAGCTGTTCAAAACATTGCCACATTTCCCTCACACAGAGTTGCATCCAACAGTGTTATTTTGTAAATGTATTGTGTTGGCCTGTCAGATTCCTTCTGATCCATTTCGACTGTGACTTTCCTCAATAAACTCGCACTGGAGGTTGTTGTTGACACTTTATAGTGTTGCTGCTTTAATTGAGGCCCCTGCCACAGCAGTTTGGGTGCCTGGTGCTGTAAGAGCAGCAGCTGGTACAATTCTTACTGAAACAGCAGCAGCACCGTCGAACTGGACCTGTTCAGACAGTTTGATATGCTATGTTACTTTCATTAGTTGGACTGCTGAGCTTGTGTCAGACACTGTACTGGGTGAAGCCACATTATGTTGAGAGAGAGGGAATTCTTTTGCCAGGCGAGTGAGGGATTTAGGCTTTATGGTGCCCTTAGTAGACAGTTAGCGTGGGGTGTGTCTTATTAAATGGAGAAAGAGCATGACTGGTGTCTGTGTGTGTGTTTTAAGTGTCATGAAGCTGTTTCTGCTTCATAACACGCACACACCTCTTAAGTGGGGAAGCACTTGGAGAGCGCATCGAGTAGCAAACAAGAGCAAGGCGCTTCGATTGGGTGCGCAGGGTTCGACTGGCGCTGGGAAATCCTCCCAGTGTCCTCTTGTCTCAGTCCAAAAGCACCGTTACGTGGCACAGAGTGGTCCTCGGCGTCGGTGGCGGCGGGCACAGACCTGGCACCAGACTGGCCTGGACTGGCACACAGGGTGCCTAGAGTGGCTTAGCAGGATGTAGCTAGCAACTAGCACACATCTCCGCCCTTCCGGGGACCAAGGCAGGCACAGATGGAGCTCAGGTATGGACCCGAATCCAGACACACACAAGCTGGCTGTGGTGGTCAAGTGCATGGAGAGGGGAAAGGGGAATTTACTTTTGCCTGTTACGCTTCAACAGGTCCGGAGAAAATAGCTTTTCTGAAGTAGGTTCTGGAATAAAATGGATGCGTGTTTACCTTGGTTGATCTCTTTTCTTAATAAGAATGTGCACTATCTTTGAAATGTGCATTTCCACATGTGCTATGTACTGTGTGTTGCATCATGTCATCATATCAAAGTTTATCACTGTTTATCAATGTGTTTAAATTTAGCTAAGCGTGTGCAGCAAGACCTGCAATTAAACACAATAAAATCAGAATGATATGTGTAAAAATAAATTTAACATATAGCCTTTATAAGGAAACACTGTAGAATGCAATGTGTAACTCTGGCATTTTTCTATTGAAATTTTATGTCAACTGTTCTGCTGAAGGTCAAGGTAAATTAATTTTACACTGACCCTAGATATGCAGTATCGTAGTCCTTGTAATGGGGAAGATCTTTGGCCTTTGCCGTAATGCCATACTTAGACTGTACTGTCCGCTTGCTTCCCCAAGGGCCATAAGGAGCAGTCATTACATGCTAGTAGCAATCTGGGTGCGACCCGCTTCTGAAGGTTGTCCATTTTGAGATCTGATATCGGATAGGGTCCATTTTGTATTGCAAGCTCTCAAGCAGAATCTTTCCCTCCCTCTTTCTTTCTTTTCTCTCGCTCTCTTTCACTCTCTCAGAATGCAGTGAGACACAGCAAGGTGAGTTCATCTCTGAATATCAACTATTTGTCTTGTTTTATACTGTTCTGTCAGTGTATTTATTTGTGTTTAAAATGATACTATAATACATCTGTAAGATATGAAGTTATTTATTAGTCCCTTGTTGCTAACTTTTGTTTCTGGTGTTAGCATACAAACTGACTAAACACAACTAGGATCAATTAAATGGTACAGATATAGGATGATAAATTGGTAATCAACTGCTATTTGTTGATATTGCAACAGCATCATCAATTTATAAAAATAAGTAAAATTACTTATCTTGAATTTTACAATTAAAATCAGATGGTTAAATGGTTTACTTATTTTAATGACTACAGTTTATTTTACACATTAAACAATAATAAGCTTACAATGAATCATCAAGAATGTAGAATGCTGAATGTTATTCCCTCAAAACATGACCTTGAACTCAAATGAAACTTCAAGTTCATGAAAAGCAGTTATGTTTAAGGATAGCATGAATATAGGATTTCCTAAAAATGTAGGTAATTGGTTAATGATCAGCGTATTCTTTTTTCTCCATTCAGTTTGGTAGATATTCCCAGTTCATTACATTCGGATATAAAGATTTAGGAATGCTGTTCATGTTACTGATAAAAGTTCATACATTTTGTGAAATTGGGAAATATTTATAATAATAATATAATTTGAAGCCTTGCTTATTATCAAATCATAGTTTAGATAATTTAATTAACTTTGTTCTTTTGAAATGTTAATTTAAATATAAGTGAGTGTTTGTTGTTGCTTTGTAGATGAAACATTTATTTTAAGAAAAGTTTTACTTAGGTAGGATGGTGTGCGGCTGCTTCTTTCCTTTGATTAAATGTAATATTTTAAAAAATGCTGTTTTTAGAATGTGTTTTTGGAGTCTTAATTTAATATATTATGTTAAAATGTTTTATTCCTATGGTTTTGAAACTCAAATCATGGGGAATTGCTCAACCTTTTTGGTAGAAGGCAATTCACTAATGACTTTAAGTTAAGCTTTTTAAAAATGTAAATCACAATGTTGCATTGTAAATTAAGTTTTTATCACTATTACGCTTAGATGTACTAGACTGAAATTATACGTGCTTGACAAAATTAAAGGGATACTCTCGAATAGCCCAGTTTAACGTTTAGATAAGTTACACAGTTGATATTTACTATTGATTTCCCACATCAGTCATTATCGAATCAATACACTTCTGATTATTATTTATTCTATATTTTCTTGTTGAGGTTTGCTGATACGTTTTTGTTAAAGTAACTAATGTTGTAACTGTACATAGTTATTTATGTTAAGTTTTGCTATTTTTATCTTTGAATGATGTATCTGGGGGCCCCCTTTTTTCTAAGTGTATTTAACATTTTAAAGCTTTAAGAAAAACCTTATCATGGCTATTTTCAAATTACGTACTATAATTTTATATTGGATGGAAACCATGTAAAAAAATAAATCTTGTCAATTTTTTATTGTTTGACAAAAATGTTATACAATTATATTAAACTAATTAAAATAATTGACATTGATCTTCATTCAGTATTTGTCAGTATTCAAGAATACATTGAATTAGTTCAGAAGAAAAGTTTGTCCTCATTTTTATTTTGATACAAGTGCTTACTTCACTTTAAATTTGCAACTTTTAGGGAATCCATTTACTGGAATTTTTCACAAATACAATTTCGTTAACGTTTTATTTAACCAGGTTTACAGAAAATGAACATCCTAATTCTTAAACATCCCCCACTCAAAATGTTTTCCTTTAGACAAATTATCTTCACATTTCATATTTTCATTGTTGCAAAAATTGTTATTGTGGCATTATTAGTGATTCCATATAACAGTATGAACACCCAATGAAATGAAACCATGTTCATTTAGTTTCCATCATAAATATATAGTTATACTCTGTCAGGAGATATAGGGTTAAGTCAGCTTACACTTGTGCACTTTTAAACCACTTAATACATATATAATAATTGAAGAATGTATGAAAGAGCATGTGCTGTTAAAGGAGTTCATTATATCGTGCAATATTACCTGGGATATCCACACTGCGCATGTCTTCTGTCCACCATTTTGTGATCAAAACTTAATCTAAATTCCCCCCATTTTATGAAGTGCTGTGGAACACTTGCAGCACAGTAATGCAGCCGATCAATTTTGAGGGGCTATTCCAGTACAATCTATTATATAATGTGAGAGCAAATTCTTTGATTAATTCATGGTAATATAACATCTCAAAGAAACACATTTTCTTATTATACTTTATTTTCCAAGGAAGAAGAATAGTCCTAACATAAACTTCAAATGTTTCAGAAAATGTCATTGTAATGGAAATAATAATAAATAAACTACAAACATTTACAATTGCTTGCAAATTTGAATTGGTGCTCAGTAATGGCAGTGATTGTTTTTTTTTTCAAGTATGTATATGTAAGAACACAATACTTATTTTTTCAAGCAACGCTGCAACCTGTTGTACTGTGTGTATGTGTGTGTGTGTGTGTGTGTGTGTGTGTGTGTGTGTGTGTGTGTGTTCGTTTGTTTGTGTGCTATCCCTACACATAGAGAGGGAGAGTGGCAGTCACACTTGGCTGCCTGAGGTGGCGGGCCAGGTCAGAGGTTACAGGGTGTTAATTCGACGTAATGTGTAGACCCTGTGGGTGATGGCCCTTGGGGGATAACCCCGTAATCAACGATAGTTAATGTGTTAGTAACCTTTACCTTCTTAAAGCAAACAACACTAGACCCTCAATGGGCCTGCCCGGCCTCCTGGGTAACGCTTTTGACCCCAGGGTCATGGCCTTTGTTCGCTTCTCGATGGGGACTGCCCTCAGAGGTCTCGGGTGTAATAGAGAAGTTGTTTCGACACGTGCGACTCACTCACTCTCTGTTCCTGGAGAGGGAAGCGTTTCGTCCCTGCGTACGTAAGGCCAGTTGGTCTTGTGGTTTGCCTTTACCCTCCTGAATGGCTTCCAATCAATCGGTTCATTTGATGGTTCAGTTCTGTATGTCTAGTATGCTGATGGGTAGCTGTTGCTGATCTCACACCATCCGAAATCTGGGCTGTACTCCTGTTGGTTGTAAACTGGAAAACGGAGTGTAGATCATGTTTGTCCATGCAGAGCCTCTGCCCACTGCAATTTAATATTACTCCACCTTCCTTTCCTGGCTGTTTCCTGTGTTTTTAGACACTAAAGAAAAACAAACAAGCTCCTTATTATTTGTCCTTGACTCCCCTCCTGTGACCACTGTGGAATATCAAGTGCTCAGATTGACAGTTTAGAAAAATTGTTAAAATAGGGTTAACATTTTGTAAAAGATACCTTGTCACTGTTGCTCAAATCCTACAGTGTCTACAATTAAGGATTTATTGCATTTAGTTTCAATGTCCCATGACTTACACTTTTTTTCCCCTTCATTAATGTTTTGTCCTAGCATGTTTAGCGGGGTGTATAAGGGCAAGATTAGAAGCAACATGTCCATTATGGGATCCAGTTGCCTATAATAGATTGGCCTGATAAGGAATCTTACTGAAAATGACATATACTTCCTTCCACATTACCTGTTATACAAATCATCTTTCTATGATGTGTTTTGCCATCTATACTAGTGACATACCACTCTGTTTATACAGCTGTAAGGAAGTATTTGGAATAAAAAAAACACATAATTCAAAAGAATATCACAACCAATGTGAGAATTGCTAGGTCTAAAAATCTATTACAAAATAATTACAATTATTTCCAGCAATTTTGTATGTTGCTGTTGCTAACGAATATAGTCCACAATTGTAAACCTCCTTGTGAAACACGAGTTGAAGGAGAGACAAAATGTCTGAGGATTCACTGGAGTCGTTGTAGAGCTTTTTCTAAAATATCTAGTATAAGAATGCATTTTATGAAGTAAGGTTACGTTTTGAATGTATTGCAGTGTTGTAACATTCTGTGTGAAGTCCGCAAATGACATGGCGGTGCCCGCCATTTTGTTAAAATTGGATGGAACTGAATGACTGAATCTGTATTCTTGTGTCGATTGCACAGCCACATTGACAAGCAGGTTAGCTTCCTTCTTTCATCAGGCTCTTCTTCACTCTTTTTATTGTCGCGATTGGTGTGGATTCTAGCAACGTAGTCTCAACTAACAGGTTTGATATTTACTTTGAACATTAACAATTTTAATCGAAGTTGATATATTCTCAAGATTTAACAGTTATTTCTGAATAGGATACTAAGGATAGAATTACCATTTTTATTAACAACAGGGTTAAACAATCCCTTCAAAAATGCTACATAGTTAGATTGACCTCCCTGTTATTTGTTTAAAAATATATTGTTTAACCAAATTCTTAGGCACACCTGTGTAAAAAAGGCATTCTTTAAAACTACTTTTAAATAAATGAAAAAAATACTTAATGAAAACATAGCATCTTGAAATTGCTTAATTTATTATTTGAAAGAAGGCATGGTTAGGGTAATTTACAAACACACAAAGTGTACAGATTAAATATAATGAAAGAGCGTGTAATTAATTACAGACAAATGCAACGTGAGTAGAGAAGAGGGGAGCAAGCTAGAGGCACACAGTGGTAAAAGTTGGCAGGCCACCAAAAACCAAAACCCTATCCTCAAGTGAACTTCTTGCAAATGCAAGTGCTACATGCACACTAGGGTACATTTTTACTACAGATATTTCCAAACCAACATCTAAAGCAAATTCATAGTTCCATGTCTTTTTCGTCTCTACTAAAACTGAGCTGAGTGGTGCATACAATACATCCATATTCTCAGTAAATATGTAGTGTAAAAAAAACATTTATATTCTATATCCATAAACTGTACATCGTTTTGTATTCAAACTCAAAGACATGGCTTTTTCAATTGGTTAAAAACACATGGCGAGATGTGACGTGAGACTGCGTTGCTTTGGATAGGGTTCTAGGTTCTAGCTCATTCCAAAAACAGACACATCCAAACCATTGTGTCTCTGTTTTCAAAAGAAGACTAGAAAGGCTGTTAATAACGCCCTAACTCAGCTGCACGATCACTTCAGTAAGTAAAATATTGCTCCCCCCCTGCTATCGGCAAGTCCGTTAAATGTAGCTATCTCTATCTTATTCAACCTTGTTTTGAAGAGAGGGGGAGAGAGTCCTCAGATTAAGCGATCAGAGGTGTTGCCGGTCAGTTAGCGAGGGAGGAAGACACAGAAAGCCAGCGAGGAATGAACAGGAGGCTGCGTTCGGAAAAGTGCCCCTCACAGACAGTCTAACTGAAGACGAGGCGAGAGCCAGAGGCAGAAGCAGCCATGTTTGGTAATTCTTTCTGAGTCAACCTAACAAACAGCACAATGTCTTCCATAAACTATCCGAAATCTACAACACACTAAAAGGAGCAAAAGAAGAGTTTTCCCCCACCTTTTTCTTTGACAGGCATGAGTCCCCTGCTCCCCTCTTTAACTTCTCATTTGGCATTAAAGATTTTGCCATCAAAATAAGTCCACAACATGCAGATATTTTACAGTTTTCTTTTTTCTTTTTTCGAGCTCCAGAGAGAGAGAAAGGGAAGAAGGGGAAAAAAGGTAAAGCATGTGAGCCGTGCCTTTGCTGATTTTTGGAACCACAGCCAAAGAGGCAGGAAGTTGTTTTACAATAGCGTTACAGTAATCTGCCACAAATGGAAAAAGCCAAATGCTGGTCGCAGAGTGGAGAAGGTGGCAGGACAGAGGGAGGGAGGGTACAAAAACGCACATAGGTCAACAGACTAGAGTCAAAAGAATAATCAGTAAGAACTAAGATGGTGGAAGACTAGCCTGCCATGATGTTTTGTAGTCCTGTAGTACAACATGGTGTGTGGGTATGCAAGCGGAAACAGCAGAGTTTAGGGAGTGTAGAGCGAGTCACGATTTTAGGGTGAGGAATAATTTAGACCGAGATAGACCAAACAATGTTCTCCTTTCGGTTTAAATACGGTATAAGTAGTGCTTCGTCATTACAGAGTCCCTTTGATACTTGGAGAAGCTATTCTCTGCCTTTTTGCTCCAGATAAATCAGAACTTCTCCTGTTTTCTGTGAATTCTGAATCACATTCCAATCACGGCAGCTGTTTTTCCTCCAGAAAAGCAGTGAGGTCTCACCCAAAACGCTTATCAGGCTTTTGACTCCTTGCCAAAATAGCTGTAAGGGTCGTACAATGTTTAGCCCCTGGGAGTGAGAGCCGGGGCCGAAAGAGGAGGTCTAACTGTACAGTAACTCTATTACTCTTTACCTTGACACATGCTACACTACACTACTATACTCAAATAACTATGCTTTTCCATGTGTGCTTTTTGTCTTCGCCGTGCTGCTTTCACGCTAGCCGCTGTGGCATGCTGAAGAGTTAATACTCTCTCTGTGAGTCGGGACTGGCAGCAGAATGGGATCCAGGCAGACTGTTGCAGCTTGACGAGAGAGAGAGAGAGAGAGAGAGAGAGAGCTACTGTACTTTAGTGTACAAGATAAGGTTAATATTTAACCTGCTCCCACAAGTGTATTTCCATGGTCCCTCAGCAGGGCAGTCCACTCTGTTTTCTTTTCTCTTTTCATTCCCTCTTGTTGTCTGCATATGTCTCTAGTTGACTGTCGGGGTGTGCAGTGTGCTAGTATGGTGTGTTTGTGTTCACTGCGCCTGCGCACTGCCGGAGGAGGAGGAGGAGTGGATTGCTGTGTCGTTCTTCCTCCTCCCCCTCCCACCTTCGCCTGTTTTCCGCCCTCCCGCTCTCCCCGTCTCTCTCTCTCTCTCTTTCCCTCTCAGTGTCTGTCTCCCAGCCTTCTTTCTCCCACCCTCCTTCCCTCCCTCTCTCTCTCTCTCTCTCTCTTTCTCTCTCTCTGAAGTGCATATACAGTTCCTTGCCGTGTTAGACGTGCAATGAAAAAGTGTCTGGCTCTTGCGCTCCGCCGCACCTCCTATTTCATCATCAGTCAAGCTTTTCTCTCCTTCACTCTGCGCCTGCTCTCCTCCTCTCCTCTCTTCTCTTGCTCGCTCCCCTTTTCTCAGCTCCAGCCGCACGCAAGGGGGAGACTAGAGCTCCACGGGGGGAAAAAAATCTGCTGCTATTTCTACAGTCAGGGCCTCCCCACAGCCACCCGCCCTTCCACAGAGGGAGAGGGTTTTTTTTTTTACTACTCGCTGGATTTTAACCCTCTGCCTTCAACTCTCTGCACAGCAGCAGTGAAAATCTGGCAACAAGTTGGTTTTTCGGGGGCCTTTCTCGTAGTTTTGCACAGCGATTTCTGCGGCTCTCTGGATCCTGGTGTCCCTGGGGTGTTATTTTTTTCGTCTGAATTGATACCGTTTGTTCTATTTTGCCATGAAAGAGTTTGTGGTGATATTTATTTTTAAATATCTTCTTATTTTTGTCATCGTTTTGGTGGTGTTTTTTTCCTGCCACGTGACGGGCCTACTCCTGGAAGTTTGTACGTATGGGCGTCATTACTTCATGGTAAAGACCTCTTCTTCACATTCTTCCTCCTAGTGACTGTAGATGACAAGCAGGAGAACGTGTCCAGTCTTTGAGTGTGTTGCAGATCTGCGTGTTAAAGACGTGCCCTTGATTAACGCCAGCAACTCTTTCGCCTGGAAGTATTGCACCTCCCTCTTCTACCTCACTCTTGCTTATCCCTCTCACTCTCTCTCTCTCTCTCCCTCTCATTCTCTCTCCCTCTCGCTCTGTCTCCCGTTCTCTCTCTTTAGCACGCTCTCTTTCTCCTGACAGGGGAATGAGAGCTGTACTGGGCTGGAACTCTTTCTGGGACAGGTGCCAATTTCAAACAAAAGACATAAAAAGGCAATGACAGAAAAAATGCTGCGATTGAATTTAGAAAAATGTTGCAGCGAAAACATTAGAGATGACCATGTCATTTTGCACGCCCGATGCATGTTTGGGTTAAGTAGTAAAGCGGATTTTGGGGGCTGAGAGAGCTTGGGGGAACGGAGGTTTGAATTCTTAACTACACTTAGTCTGGTAGCAAAGGCATTCGACTTGGGAAGATGGAGGGAGGGAGGGAGGGAGGGAGGGAAAAGAGGAGGGGTTCAAACTGCTGAATTATTCATGTGGGCAACCAAGGCTGTGACTGGTCTGGTTGTGCTATTTGCATGCATCAGACATGCTGTTTGTCTGTTTGCTAACATTCCTCATTCAAAGACTTGTTAACTAGCAGACAGGCTAAGCTGGAGCCTTCCAGACGGCCTCGTGGCCTCCTATTGTTGCAGGCTGCGCCAGGCCTCGGCCCAGTCCGCGGCAGCCAAGCGAGGCAGCGTTAGCCCTGGGCTAAGGCTCTGCGCTGGGGCCCGGGCTCGGCTACGAAGGGGGACTGCCGGGGGAGACACCAGGCCCGCGTGCCTCTCTGCCTGCCTGGCTGCTCTAGCAGAGCTGCGCAGGTCTCAGGGATTGATAGCTTTCTGTTCTCCTCAACAGACGCGGATCCCCAAGGAAAATACAAGAGAAGGGCAGAAGCTACACAGGATCTCCTCCACCGCGTTATATCTGTAAGTAATAACTTGTTTTATTAGTGTGTGTGTGTTTGTGTGTGTGTGCATGTGAATGTATAAGAAAGGAAACGTGTATGTGTGTTTCTTGTATACCCGTGTGGATCTGCCTGCGGCATAATCTATGTTTCTAAATTTCATTGTATAAAATCCACTTCATACAGGCTATATTGTCGTTTATATTTCCATGTACTGAATCAAAATCCGCAATCAAAAACCATTGCACATTTGTGTACTGCATGAAGATTCTCCTTTGTCGGCTCTGAAAGCATTGTATATATTCCATACTGTTATGTAGAACTACTCAAAGGCAAAAAATATAATTCAGGGACCTCAGCTCGAAATCAAGTTGTGAATGTGTTTGTCTATAAACCATAGGTATTTGTTCGTAATGCGGTGATTACTGCTAAGTTTATCATTTTTCGTAGTGATCATTGGGTCTGTGGAGGGCCACTTTGTGGGAGATATTTCATGTGATGCGGTTTTGGATTAGGTGACAGTGTGTGTGGAGCGATACATTGTGATACATGATTTGATCTATAATGTTATCTTTCTCGTTAACTCATCTGTCAATTATGGTTGGTTTGGATTGGTCGTTTATTAAAATTTCGTAATATTTACAGGTGTTTTTGTTATTCATCAAAGACTTTCTTCAAACTCATTTTTTCTTCAGCATGCCTTATTTTCAGCAACAGAATAAGGCATGTGTGGAGCTCTTCTCCTGTATTTGATCCCTTAGATTACCCTGAACAGCAGCATGTATAATGTATTTGCTAAAATATGTACTTAGAATATGCATACATATTGTAAATGCAATTCCAATTATACTCAAATTTGTATGAAGTCACATCCATGTAATGCATTGATTTTTTCCATCGGAAAAATTACCCTCAGCTCATTCTTCTTCATAAATCTACAAAACCGAATAATAAACAAATAAGTCTTTTTGACTTACAATGAGTTCCTTCTAATTAACCTCTTCACACTTTGTGCAGAAATATTGTCAGTGTGTCAAGCTCGGCTCTTTATGATATAGTTGCTATCATCTTGTAATTCTTTTAGCAAAATTAGTGATTTTAATTATCTAACAGTAATTAAGGTTCAGTATTTTGTATTGATGTTGCAAAATGTAAGTTTATTGGTTCATACTAATTACTCACCTTTTGCCAATACCGTTAAATTATAAGAAATTATCATTATAATACCTGTGGATGTTTCACTGTATTGTGTCATGGACAATCAAACTGGGTATTTAAGGATTTTATTGAAATTAGGCTGTATGGGATGTTGAACACTGTTTCTTTGTTTATTAATTGATAGACAAATCACACAGTTAATTGCCAATACCAAACACGCTCAGGCTACTTAAGATTCCATGTCATAAAAAGCAACACCTACTTATCACCTGCTGTCCGCAATTTTCAATGTATGGCCTTTACTCATGGGCTTTCTGTAGTTTGTATTTAGTTCCTTACATACATTGAACTTCATGGTCATAAAAGAAGGCCTGATTTAGCTATGGATATCCAGTATTTGGCTGGCAGTGGAGTGAACAAACCCAGCCCTAAGGCCTTTTGGCAGGGATGGCAGTCTTCCAGGTGTAGCTAGTGCCGTAGCATGTGGAGGGGCATTTGGCAGGGTCAGAGGTGTTCGCAGTATTCTCTCTCCCTTCCCTCTCTCTCTCTCTCTCTCTCTCTCTCTCTCTCTCTCTCTCTCTCTGCAACATTATACCTGCCCAATCCTAGACCCTGGCCCCTTCACATTGATGTTTAGTATTGTACTGACACACACATACTGAGAAGAATTTAAGGATGTACAAATGTTCACACGAAAACACACACAAACGGATGTGCATCCAAACACACACACACACACACACCATGCACATACATTTGACCAGTAGGTCTAAAGCTGCAGTCTTTTGACTAAAAGGGAAAAAAGTATTATTTCCTGACACTTTTTATTAACTAACCATTAAATAAATGCTGCTAACTTGCAGACCACATGTACTTTGTGTCCTACAAAACAAATCCTGTTTAAAATAGTCGAGCCTGTCAGCCTTTAGACTTGAACTTCCAAGATTTAGACTTGAACGTCCAAGATTTGCTTTGGGATTGGCATTCCTCGTCCATTGAGTTTGGTCCTATAAATGCCATATTATTTCCATACAATATGTCTGTTTGAAGAAAAGCCTAACTTAGGTGAAGTTTGTGTGGATGTGTAGATATGTGGCTTTTCACAGTCTGTGTAGTAAAGTGATAGGATTTTAGGTCTACTATATTATTTGTAATTTTTATGATTTTATATTTTGTTTACATGTTTTTAAACATAAGATGCCTACAATGGTATATAGTTTTTTTAGTTAACTTGTCAAAATTGTATATCAACATTAATTACTGGTTGAGCAAGCAGTGTCTTGAAACAGTTATAGGTATCAATTTCTTTCATATTCTTTTTTAAAATAATTGCATTAATTTACTGTTGAGTAAAGTACCTTTGTAAAGATAACTGCACCAAATTTAAATCATTAGCTATCTAATTGTATGAAGTCATCAAAGTATATTATCAATACAATGTCAATAGATACTTGTAATGAAGCTTAAACCAATGTTTCTAAAGTTGTGGTACACAACAACTCCCAAATATGGAGGCTTGAAATGGCTAGAGATGACACAGAATAATTGTATTTGTTAAATATTTTTTATGCACAAGTCTAAATATATGCATTTTATAACAGGTAGAAAGTAAATAGTATTATTATTAATATACACTTCTACATAATTGAATTCTCCAGTGAAAACGTTGTTCAGTTAGTATTTTCAGTATAGAGCTACATGTATTCACAGGACTATTTAAACAGATTTTGTGGTCTCTGCATAGTGAGCTCGCCAAGGTTTTTCATCAAGTATATGAGCAATGTGGAACTATTTACAATTAAGAAATAACATTGGTTTCCAGATAGAATTTCATGAAAGAAAAGTTGCAGTGCGAATAGTGGGTCACGACTAAGACAACCTGGGTCAGTTTGGGTCCTGTGGCAAAACCAGTGGAGAGCCATTGGAATAGACAGGATGCTTCTGGAATGCCAAGTGGTTCTCTCTGTACAGTGGGGCTAACCGCTAGAACTGAAAAGTTATGCAGATTTTCTATATAGGCATTTGATCCTCACTGAATGTTGAAATTAATTACATGTATTTAATTGTTGAAATCTCTTTTAATTCTTTTAATTGCATAATTACATAATGCATTGATCATTTATTTCCACCGATGAGTATAATGAATACTTGCGCCCCGAATACGGTAATTATATTTCTTCCCCATATTTTAACATATTTGTTGCATTTTCATACATCTGGGGAAATTATACATCAGTGCTAATTCTCCGACTTGTCTGTGTGACAATTTTTGTGTTGTTATAATTAACACTTATATTTAGTAATCATTTAGTTTGGAGGCTTTGATACACTGTATTAGTTGATTTTATTTCTAAATTGCAAGCATGAAAATTCTTTCAGACCGAGTTCTCTTCTGTGTATTTAGAACGAGTGGGATCAACCGTATTTACCGCCACCATCATCTCTAGACAAATATGACGCATACTTGTTAATATTTTACAGTCATCCAATTCTACAATGAATCAAATATTTGTTTGTAAATTAAAATGGGGTCTTTAGCAGTAACTTAGGGTTCTGTAATGTAGGCTATTTAGTGGTTGCCATATTTTCCCTGCTAGTCTGTCATTCTTAATTAAGCTGTTAGCATTAAACCATTCAGTTGCAGTTCATAAAGCCTAGGCAGTCCAGTTCTGTATATATGTTGTTGTGAATTGTCAGGAATAGACCCACATTTGTTCCACAGTAGCTGTGTTCCAACATATTTTGACCAACATGGTCTTTCAAAGCTCAGGGATTGTGGTAAGTCTCATTTGGGACGCTGTTACATGCATTCCCACCAGTGCTTCTCGGCAAACCACCTGCACTTTCTTTCATATCTTAACTGGAGAAAATTTAGAATAATGTGATTTCCATGAATTAGAGACATTGTAGTGTTGTTGTGATTTCTATGAATTAGAGACGTTGTAGTGTTGTTGTGATTTCTATGAATTAGAGACGTCGGAGTGTTGTTGTGATTTCTATGAATTAGAGATATTGTAGTGTTGTTGTGAATTCCTTACAACTTCTCTGTCTGATGCCAGGCACAGAGGATGTGAACTATCACTGAGCCAAAATGCTCACCAAGTAAGAAGCTATAAATTATTATGCTGGTTCGATCAGACATCTTTTTTATAATCCGTGTTTCTTGTAATCTGTGTCTTTTTTATGTGTTCATTTTTTCTCTATCTGGTTGATCAATGACATAGTAGGCCACAAAACAACCCATTGTTTTGTGCCATCCTGAATCTAGGCTTGCATTGATTTTTAGAATGATTAGCTCTGTAATGCACTGTATCTAATATATTAGAAAAGATCCCATTACTTTTTGAGTTATAAAAATCAAACAGTGTGTTATATTGATGAAATATAATGTTCTAGATAGATACTTATTTAGATCTGGTTCTAAACAATGGAAAAAAGTGCCTTTTTTTGCTCATGTGACTTTTTCTTCATCTGGATATGAGATATATTTCACTCTGCAGGCTTTGTGGCAATATGTATGTCTGGATAATTGAAGTGTATTTGTCTTGAGAAATGGCAGCCACATACAGTGTTACTGGCCTATATACCCATACACATTCAGCAGGAATATCATGAGCTTGCAGTTCTGCCCTGCCAGATTCTGTGTTTCTGACAAATTGCATTAGTCAACAGTGGTTCGTTCATGATCAGCTATAACAAGTAACTACTTGTTAAAAGGGTTTTCAACTGTTGCTATTATGTTGTTCTTATGAAGAACAACCTTAGTGCAGGTAGAAATGTAAAATACCGAACAATTTGTAGCTATGTACACAGAGTCCAACCGACCAACTGTCTGTGTTCATGTATGGGCATGTCAAATCAATCAATCAAATGTATTTTTTTAGCCCTTTTTACATCAGCAGCTGTCACAAAGTGCTTTCACGGATATGCAAACTAATGTTCTTTCTTTTCTTTCTTTTTTCTTTCTTTTAATGTTCTTTCTTTCTTTTCATCTCCATTATATTTTATTCATCTGGCAATTCTAGAGTTTAGTTGTTTGCTGCAGTGTGGATGAAAGACATTTTCTGGAACTTGCTTTGTTCTAGGCCATTATACAGTAGCTTCCCTAGGTTTCCAGCGCTAAGGCTAGGGAGACCGTAGACTAAAGACTGGGCATCAGTGGCCACCACATGTCCTCTGGTCTCTGTGTGTAAAGCAGTACAGTAGAATGGGGCCTTCCCCTCAGACCCTCCAGCCTCTCCTCTCCTCTACGCACATATGGAAACCATTAGCCCATTATGCCGCTGACCACTGAGGATTGGGGGCCATTTTATTCTCTCTGCGTTTATCGGGATGTCAGCTGGGACGTCACATGCGATTTATCCATGAAACCACACACGCTCCGCAGAGACGCTGAGCACAGTAATAGTGACATAATATTGGACTGGGGGGATAGTTTGGGGGATGATGTCGATTTTCCTCCTCTAACGCTAGAAGTCCCCCATGTAGGCCCTTTTGCCTTAACTTTGACCCGCACGCGCATCAGTTTACTACAGAGCTAACGGACAAATGAGTAACTCAAATCACCAGTAAAATAAACGTACGTGCGCTTTTGTGTCTTGCCGCTTGGCTTGTCCCATATGGCAGTTAGTCATGTTTTAGAGCGTTTGTGATGGGTAGCGCACTACGTCTGAGGGGCCCCCCCAGTAAGGACCATGCGTCGTCGGGATGGATACTTGTTTTATGTACCTGCCAGGCTGAGTGATATTCCAGATAGCATTTGGGCTGAGAGCTCGTCCTAGTTTTTCTTCCAGCGCTCATATATTCCCTTTTTTGTCCTCAGTTGTCGCCATGGTGATTTTGTCGTAGAGGAATTGCAGACGGCAGCGTAAAGTTGGAGGGAGGCTACAAGAGCAAAGCACTGGAAGGCTTTTCCACATTTCTCCTCCTATGCTATTTATCCAATCCCTTTCGAACACTCCTTTCTTAAACTAAACGCCGCCCGTGAACTGATGAGCTTGTAGTTGCATTCAATTTTTGTGAATTTTGGTAATTTTGGTCAGTGAATAACTATCCCATACTAGAGAATGTTTTGTTTGAAAGGAAAAAGCATAGGTGATTTGGGTGATTCTTAATCGGACAGTTAATGGCTACAATAATAAAGTTATGATAGTATAAAGGGTTGTATTTGAAAATAATACACAATGACAATAAATGCATCATTGTATTTATCATCATCGCACAAATTCAGGCAATTTATCTCATGCATTCATCGAACAAGTGAGTACCCTGTCACGCTGTCCAGGTGAAGAAAACCCACCCCATTATGGACTAATGTTCTTACTGCAGTCAGGAGGACTTCATAAAAGGAGTGTGTTACTCTTTACAGCCAGGCATTATTTGTAAAGCCTCTATAGATGAAATGGTTGTAGTGCTGTTGTCTTGCAATGCCTGCAGTCTGCACTTACTTCTTCAAGCCTTTTGACTGGCCGACGCATGCAGCACAGAGGCCCACAGTTCCACTGGCTCGGCTCTGTCCATGTGCATCTCACTCCGGGGCTCTCAGGAGTTGGGTTACTCTCAGCAGGGCCATAAACATGCACTGGAGCAGGGCCAGCTCGCTCTACTGTAATTACAGACGTTAGAAACAAAATATAAAAGACCCCTGGCTGCCTCTGCAAGGCTACGTTCTCCTACTGCAATTAGTGTCCTTGTACAGAATGATCACCCTTCACCCGCAAGGCTAAGTGGAGGCTGGCAATTGGTGTTCCTCTCCTCCGGTCCAATCACCTCTCTCCTCCGGTCCAATCACCTCTCTCCTCCGGTCCAATCACCTCTCTCCTCCGGTCCAATCACCTCTCTCCTCCGGTCCAATCACCTCTCTCCATGCTGCTGTACCAGAGGGATCCTTCTCTCCTGCTCTTATGGAGAGCTGACTAATGATGAGTAACTACCTACCTACCCACGTCCTCCATCCTGTCTCCTCTTCACCTCTGCCCACCCTCGCTTGGGGGATCCGTAAGCATGCATACATGCACACACACGTACAAACACGCGCGCACACACAGAGAGAGAGAGAGAGAGAGGGAGAAACACACTCTTAGGACTCGAAATAGCCATCTGGGTCCAGACTAATCAACTTTTACAAGTTAACTATACATTTCAGAACAACTATTTTTGCGGTTAGCTTTGACAATAGGAAAACATTTCTCAGTTACATGTAGATGCGTTGTACACTTACATTTCCAGAAACAAATAATACTCAAAGATAAATTGTTCCCGAAACGTTCCAGTGTGAGGACTGGACAACATACAACCCTGTTCCCAAAAAGTTGGGACACTGCCTAAAATGTAAATAAAAGCAGAATGCAGTGATGTGCAAATCATTTAAACCCTTTATTCAATATAAAATAATACAAAGACAACATATCAGATGTTGAAACTGAGACATTTTAATGTTTCTTGAAATATATATGCCCTCTTTGAATTTGATGCCAGCAACTCATTTCATAAAAGATGGGACAGAGGCAACAAAACACTGGAAAAGTTGTGTAATGCTAAAAGACTAAACCTGGTGGAATATCACACAACTAATTAGGTCAATTGGAAACAGGCCAATAACGTGATTGGGTATTAAAAGATCATTCCAGAGAGGATGGGGAGGTTGAAATAACACCCTAAAGAGTGAGGATGGGGAGGGGTTCACCACTCTGTGAAATATTGCAACACTCTATGGGAAATAGTGCAACAATTTAAGAATAATGTTTCTGAACGTAAAATTGCAAAGAGTTTGGGGATCTCATCATCTACTGTATCATTAAAAGATTCAGAGAATCCTGAGAAATATCTGTGTGTAAGGGACAAGGCCGAAAACCAATATTTGATCTTTGGGCCCTCAGGCGACACTACAGAAAACAGACACGATTCTGTAGTGGACATCACTGCATGGGCTCAGGAACACTTCTGAAAACCATTGTCTGTGAACACAGTACGTCACTGCATCCACAAATGTAAGTTAAAACTCTACCATGCAAAGAAGAAATCGTATATAAACAAGATCCAGAATACCGCCGCCTTCTCTGGGCTCGAGCTCATTTAAGATGGCCTGAGGCAAAGTGGAAAACTGTCTTGTGGTCTGACAAATCAAAATTTTAAATAATTTTTGGGAATCATGGACGCCACGTCCTCCGGAATAAAGTGGAGAGGGACCATCCAGCTTGTTATCAATGCACAGTTCAAAAGCCAGCATGGGGGTGCATTAGTGCACATGGCATGGGTGACCTGCACATCTGTGAAGGCACCATTAATGCTGAACAATATTTTTGGTTTTGGAGCAACATATGCTGCCATTCAGATGATGTATTTTTCAGGGAAGGCCTTGCTTATTTCACCAAGACAATGCCAAACCACATTCTGCATGTATCACAACAGCATAGCTCCATAGTAAAAGAGTCTGGGTGCTAAACTGGCCAGTGTGCAGTCCAGACCTGTCCCCTATTGAAAACATTTGGCACATTATGAAACACAAAATATGACAAAGGCGATCTTGAACTGTTGAGCATCTGCAATCCTATATCAAGCAAGAATGGGAAAACATTTCACTTAACTACAGCAACTGGTCTCCTCAGTTCCTAAACGCTTACAGAGTATTAAAGGAGGTGATGCAACACACTGGTAAACATGCCCCTGTTGCACCTTTTTTGAAACGTGTTGCTGGCATCAAATTCAAAATGGGCATGTATTTTTCAAAATGAATAAAACATCTCAGTTTCAACATTTGATAAGGTGTCTTTGTACTATTTAAATATAGGGATAAATTATTTAAACATCATTGCATTCTGTTTTTATTTGCATTATTCACAGCTTCCCAACTTTTTTTGGAAACTGGGTTGTATGTTCATGCATTCTCAACCTAAAATTCGGAAGGGCCGGTTTTGCTGATAACACATAAAGCCCATTTGTGTTCTTTTATAGTAAAAGATGATGGACAATAATACATGTCCATAGATTTAGATTTGTTTTTACTGGAAAAAAAATCACAGGGGCACAAGCTATCACTCAAGTCTCACCATAACAGCAAAAAATGTTTTCATCTTGGACCTCAAATGTTGTGACCGGGAATTAATGATGAAGGACATTGCGAAATAATACATATAAAACGTTCTACATTAAAATCATCAAATCTATGTAATATCATATACAGTTTGTCTACAAGGGTGAAGTAATAAGCAGCTCTTCATTAAATATATCCTTACAACAGTACAACACTTTCCTTCCTAAACAACTACCACAAGTTCTACATTTGAAAGTAATAATATATAATTGTGCAATTTTCAATGTTTTACAATGTTTCGACTGTCATGGGGCATGTGGTTTAGGACATTGAATGAGCAAAAACATTCATGTGTGTTAGCGTTGGTGTTGCTGGGATTTGATGTTGGTGATGACTGGTCAGTCATGCAGCAGAGGGAGTTGGCATGTGTTTGGCGTTCACCGGGCGCGGCAGAAAGGGTGTTGTGTGGTCAGTGTTCACCGGGCGTGGCAGAGGGTATACTTTGGTACATGTTTCTACTAATGAGTTTCCTTGGCAAACGAGACCGGGGGGAGAACACAAGGTGAACTTATTGGTAAAAGGACCAGAAATACTAGAGACCCTGGAACCAGACTAATCTGAGACACTCCCTCAATCTCTCTGTCTCACTCCCTAGGTTACATGACAGACTCAGATCTAGGCCAATCAGAGGCCCCCATGCGCAGACGGATTGCCATATCAGTAAGTAATTTACTGTAAGGTGTTTTAAATTGTTATCTGTACATAAACGTTTTGATCTACATGTGCTTAATCTGAGCAAGTTTCACACAGGAGGAAAATAATCCTGCTTTAGAAAATGTGAATGATGGATTATAATTCATTTGTAAAGTATATATATTTTTCCTTAGGGTAAGTCAAGTCTTTTTAAACCTTGAATGTACTACAGGCTTGCATTTCCGGCTGGGCCGGCAACAACACGGTGATCGAATTAAGATATGGCATCTGTAGATTTAGACTGGTCTAGTATTTAGACCTCATCTTAGGTAGCCAATAAACCCACCTAATGTTTCAGAATCGGTCGGAGCATACAAAGTCCGACCACTATCCAACCGCTGTTATCTCTGTGCTGTGACTGGAGCCATTACAAAATGGTGTCCGCTCTCCCTGCAGCTCTCCCGTCCATTTTGTGCGTCTCTGCCAAAGTAATCAGGTAGCAGGATGAGAAGAAGGGGAGAGAGAGCACAAGTGACGGGAAAGGGTAGCCTTGAAAGGGGCATGGAGAAGAGGAGGCCACTAGTTTGGAGGTTTTTGGGTGGTGGGTTGTTAATGAACAGTGAGAGGAAGGAATACAGAATTAGATATTTTCTTATTTAGAGGTTTAATTGTTACCGACTGACTGCATACAAACAAGCACCCTTGCAGGCAGCCTCTCTGGACCCTTTCCAGCTTCTCTTCTCATAAAGCTGACCTTGGGCAGATGCCATAAACTGTTATTTTCCACTGGCCCAAAATGTGCTACTGGCAGGGCCTGCAGCCACTCAGAACCACCCCGTACCCCAGCCCAGCCGGACTCCCCCCCGCAAGCTTGGGCTTGGCCTGGCCGGTAAAACACAACCTAGTCGGCCTGTCTGCAGGGACAAACACTATCCAATGCTCCTAACCCGTTCATTGCTGTGTGCTCCAATTGCGGGGTCTCCATCCTAACCTCAGCCCAAGTTCTAGCACTTTACCCCAAATCCTAACCGCAACCCTAATTCAGACCTCAGCTCCCACACCCGCTAAGGAAGTGAGGCTGCGGACTTCCTTAGCGGGTTCTGCCCATGGCTCTGGAATGGCAGGCATTCAATTACACGGTATCATATCACAGGCATATGGTGTATTGATCCGTAATGCCACGGCTATAGGGAGACATACACACCACACACTCTGATCTGACCTCTTAAGCAATGTGGGTGACTGCTTCAGAGACCAATTGTATTTAGCTGTGCTAAGCTGTGTTCCAGTATCAACCATGGCCAACTCAAATTTTTTGAAATTTGGGAATCAACAGCACATAGTGAAGCTATAACCCTCGAGGGGGTGTGGTATATGGCCAATATACCGGAGCTAAGGGTGTTTTTTAGGCACAATGTAATGGGAGTGCCGGGATACAGACATCAACCATGGTATGTATTAGGTCATATACCATAAGTACTTGCTTTATAACTAGGCACTAACACTGAACAGAAAATCTTTTTTTTGCATAACTGGTATGGTGTCTCATACCACAGCTTTTATACAATTAATCATTAAAGGTTTGATAATGCGATCCAGCCAGCCAGCTGATAATATGATCTAAAGCCTATAGGTAGTTTCACATAGACCCAACAGAAGCCTGTTTTATAGGACACCCTTCAGAGACATCTCTCATTCTTTACTCTCTTCGTCTAATCCGCAAATGGCACAGAACAGCCTCCATATTGTGTTTGTGGTATGAATTATAAATGATATGGTATAACGTGCCCATTATAGCCTCGTCTGTGTATCATCTACCCGGTGTCATGCGGCGTGAATACATTTCCCCATGCATGCAGCCCAGACCAGACCTTGTGGAAACGATACTGTGAAGTTGCCTGGCCTCTGGTGGTCCTGCGCTTGTTTATGGTTATAAAGAGCAGATGGCCGCGCAACATGGTCACATATTTCACACTAACACTCACTGGCACTGCCACACACCCGTTCAACCACGCACGCAGGCACAAGAGACACACAAATAGCCACGCACGCGCGCACGCACATTGCGCGATGCACGCGTGCCAGGGGAACAAAGTGAACTAAGAAGCTTTTATTTACTCTTCGATATACATTAGACAGGAAAATGAATCTGTTTCCATTGACCTTTATCAGTGCATCTGATGATTGTCCCGTATGACTCATACGTAATGTGCTGATACGTAATGTGAGTTGTTAGCTGGCGTACTGTATTGTAGCTAAATGTCTGCATTTGTTGTAGCTAACTGTATCATAGATAATTGTACTATAGCTGTATGTATCAGTGCTAAATGTACCATGTTAGTCGATTGTATCATATCTAATTGTATCGTGGTTAACTGTACAGTGTTAAGTGACTGTATCATATCTAATTGTATATGATTACAGTGTTAACCAACTTTGTCATATCTAATTGTATCGTGTCTAACTACACAGTGTTAGCCGACGGTATCATATCTAATTGTATCGTGGTTAACTGTACAGTGTTAGCCGACTGTACCATATCTAATTGTATCATGGTTAACTGTACAGTGTTAGCCATCTGTTTCATATATAATTGTATTGTGATTACAGTGTTAACCAACTGTGTCACATCTAATTTTATCGTGATTACAGTTTTACCAACTGTGTCATATCTTATTTTATAATGGTTACATTGTTTGCCAACTGTATCATACCTAGCTGAATCGTGGTTAATTGTATGGTATTAGCCAACAATATCATAGCTAAATGTATCATGATTACAGTGTTACCAACTGTGTCATATCTAATTTTATAATGGTTACACTGTTAGCCAACTGTATCATATCTAATTGTATCGTGGTTAACTGTACAGTGTTAGCCAACTGCATCATATTTAATTGTATCATGGGTAACTGTAGTGTTAGCCAACTCAATCATATCTATTTTTACAGTAATAGCTACATGTTATGCTTATTTAACTATACAGTAGTTTAGGTTTGTTCCCGTTTTCAGTTGCCTTTCCCGGCTAAAGCTGTACTGTTCCCGATTAGCTATCAGGAAGAAGAAATATGTTCAATCAAATGGAATATTTCAAAAAATCTGGTACATTTTGTCTAATAAGAATGTTCTCTACCCCTACACCTAACTCACCTCCTGATCTTGTATAAGCAGGTTTGGTCATTGATGCATCAACCATTAACGATCATGCCCACAGTCGGACAGTGTTGTACAGCAACAGCATTACTTACTGTATATTATATTAAATTGCTAGAAGTAAACTCATAAAAATGTTTTGGGGAAACTAATTTTTGTGTAAGAATTCTACAAAGGTATAACACTTGGTATAACACTGGGAAAGTAAAAATGTAAAATGGATTATGGTTTTGGACAGCATGGATTTCCACAATGCTAGAACCACACATCCAACCACACCTAACCACAACCAACCACACCTAACCACACCCAACCACACAAATAAATCTGGTCACTTTCCAGTATATAACTGCACTGTCTTAGTTGCTAACCTGGTTACCGTATGTAATTTCCTCCCACACAACCAGCCAGTGGTCTCAAAGAATTCAGTCAGGGAGAGAGCAGAGGAGAGGTATTTGTCCCACTCTCTATTAATAGACACGGGACAGATGCAGACCTGTGGTGGCAGGGCGATCCGTGGTCAGGCACCAGCCCTGTCAGATGGCCAGGGACTGGGGCACCGTCAGACTATGGGGGGGGGACAGGACGGTGGAATAACTGTGTTCTGAGTGGATGCGGGGCCAACCAGGTCGCCAGGAAGATGCACAGCCCAGCTTCTCTGTTAGCATGGTGGGTAGTAGTGGGACCGTGGCCTTTACTGAGACGTGAAGGACAGAGGGGCGATAAGACTTGAGGAGGGCCCAGGATAGGAGCCATAGAGGGTGTTGGGTCTGCAGTAGCTGCTTGCAAAGCCCTGACTTAGCAGACGTCAATGTGGACACGACAGCTGTCACTGGAGAGAGGACAACAGGACATGTTTCTCTGCGCTTTGTGTGTGTGTATGTGTGTGTGTGTGTACAGGTTTTACTCTTCTAATGTGGACCAAAAATCCCAGCAAGGATTATTAAACAAAGGACATTTGACCTTGTGGGATTAGGGGTTTAGTTTAGGATGAAATGTACAGTTGGGGTTTGGGTTAGAATTACAGTTAGTAGTTTATGAGTTGTTAGTAGTTGTGGTGTGGGCATGCCTGTGTGTGTGCATGTGATTGCGTGCGTGTGTGTGTGTGGAGAAGCGGCTTGGCAGGTAAAACTTCCAGCTCTCTGCTTTGCATTGAAATGACTGCCGCCATTTTTGTTTCTCTGAAGATGAGGCTGGTGCCAGATCAGATAACTTTGGTAAATCCTGTTTGATTTGCATGCCAGCCATATTTTACGTTTGTCTGGGTGTGAGGTTGAGGATTCGCTCTGCACCGGACGGCACGTATTTCTTTCTTAATCATACTGTCAACATGTGCAACAGGATTTCACTCCACCGACAGAAACACGTTCACAGCACACACACCAGGCTACTGCTAAAGGGAGCAGCGCCAGAGGTTATAAGGAGGTGAGCCTGTCTGACTAAAGGGCAGCACCAGAGGTTATAAGGAGGTGAGCCTGTCTGACTAAAGGGCAGCACCAGAGGTTATAAGGAGGTGAGCCTGTCTGACTAAAGGGCAGCACCAGAGGTTATAAGGAGGTGAGCCTGTCTGACTAAAGGGCAGCACCAGAGGTTATAAGGAGGTGAGCCTGTCTGACTAAAGGAGGTCAGCCTGTTTGACTTGGACCAGAATCCCCACCATGTAACAGGACCTGGTCTGCCGACCCCCGCTCTGCTCCTTGATATAAATAAATGTTCATGCCCGCCCAGTCCCTTAGCTCAGGGGGCCAAGAAGCCATGCTTCCCTTTTTAAACACCCTGACCTGCCTGTCTGGTTGCCTCTTGTCTACACTTAGCCACACACACACACCAGTCTTCAGAATCTCTGTTGCATGAAGGGTGAAGATGTTTGAAGAGAGGACCTTTAGTAGTGAAGGGGCTGCCTTGTCTCCAATCCATCGCATCCCAGGGGTGACCTGGTCAACACACTGACCTCTGACCTTAGACCCAGGCACGTCATGCCTCCCGTCTCCAGTTCCATTCTGTAATAGCATTGATTCATATTGTTTATTGACTGTGGTTTTTAATGCTCATTGACCTTGTCTTGACATAAGATAGCATTGCCGTGGAAACCGAGTCACCGTGGGTTTGTGTTATGCAAGAGCCACAAACATGAAGTGAATGTGAGACACTCAACAGTATGATGGGCCAGGATGAATGTTTCTCCTTATTAGGAGGTGTGTGTGTGTGTGTGTGTAGGTTTTACTATCCGTGCAAGTATAGTCCAACACGGACAATCTTAACAAGTGGGGACTTCTCTGGTTGCTCTTTTAAGGCTATTTCCGTCCTAGGGGTTAGGTTTAGGGTGAACATTACAAATTATGTTAGGGCTTAGTGGTTAGGTTTAGGGCTTGGTTTAAGTTGTGGTTTTTGGGATAAGGGCTGATAAGACTTCGAATAAATATGTGAGAGAGAGTGTGTGCATGTGTGTGTGTGTGTGTGTGTGTTCATGGTTTAACTTATACCCGTCCACACGAAGAAGCAGGCAGTTTCTTGTGTGTCTGTGTGTCTATCTAGAAGCCAAGCCTCGATTTCCCTGAACAGTAAGTAAGGCTACAGTATGTTTAATAATGCAGGCACCAGAGTCCTCCTCATTACTGTGCAGACACGGCGGTCATCTGTAGACACCCTGGACTACTCTCCCCTCCTAGCAAACACAGGGAATATGGTACACTCCAATTCCATGGTATGCCTTTCATAACAGCAGCCACCTTGACAGTAAATGGGAGGATGTGTGTGTGTCAATGTGTGTATGTGCTTGATAGATTACCTTTGCCCATGCATTAACACACTCTTCGGTAATTACCTATTTCTTGCACTCTGTTGCTACAAGATGGAGTACAAGGTGAATGTTTCCCTTTCTACGAGTAAGATATTTCTCCTCTTGGGTCTTTTCAGATGGAGCTACCTGACAAGCTGCTGAGTTCCTAATGAAGGAGGCAGAAGGAGATTGGCCTCCCTGCAAGTTAGGGAGCAGGTTGGAAACATTAACAACACCAGATACACTCCTCTCCTCACCCTGCTGCAGTGCTGCACGTGTGGTTCAGAATATGAGCTAGTCACCCTGTCTGTCTGCCGGTCTACCAGCCTTTCTACTGTCTGTCTCCTCACCTGTCTGTCTGCTGGTTCACCAGCCTTTCTACTCTCTGTCTCTTCACCTGTCTGTCTGCTGGTTCACCAGCCTTTCTACTGTCTGTCTCTTCACCTGTCTGTCTGCCAGTTCACCAGCCTTTCTACTTGTCTGTCTCTTCACCTGTCTGTCTGTTGGTTCACCAGCCTTTCTACTGTCTGTCTCTTCACCTGTCTGTCTGCCAGTTCACCAGCCTTTCTACTTGTCTGTCTCTTCACCTGTCTGTCTGTTGGTTCACCAGCCTTTCTACTGTCTGTCTCTTCATCTGTCTGTCTGCTGGTTCACCAGCCTTTCTACTGTCTGTCTCTTCACCTGTCTGTCTGCCGGTTCACTAGTCTTTCTACTGTCTGTCTCCACCTATTTGTCTTCCATTAGTTTGTCCACTGTCTCAGTCCCCACTCAACCGGATCCACATTCAGCCTGGACCTGTAGCCCATTTAGTTGACATTCACTAACAATAGACACAATCCCAGTATTTCTTGTTAAAGGGGATGGATTTTGTGACTGTGTTTGTTTAATCATATATATGTAACTAATGAAAGTCACACACTATATAATTATAATTCCAACTATTCTCAAGTTGCACCTAACCAACGTTTCAGTACGCAATGACTTCTTCAGATTTGCAGAATGAATGCTCGAACCAGATAGCTTTTTCCAGTTTCAACCGTGGTTGTGTGTCTACTGAGGTGTGCTGTCACTGTTATCCTAACCTAACTGGCTGACTGGAACCACGTCACTGGAGTACCAGAGGAGACCACCGGGTCTGTCACTGTCCTTTGGGGTGAGGTAGTAGGTTGTATAGTTTTAGGGTTCTACCCTTCCTGTCAGATAACTATACAACTTACTGTCTTTCCTGAAGTGGCTGTAAAATCATCCATCATCTCTGCAGGACACCTGGAACTCGATGGGAATATCCTCTCTGTACATTACAGTGTACAACAGTTAAAATTGATTAAATGTTTGCAGTAATCATGTATATGGTATCCATACACCTATGTTTTTTTTCCTGGTGTTTCCTGGTGTCATTTCAATATTTGTCTGTGTTTCTTATTTTTGTCATGATACTGCTCTGCCTCTGTGATGTTCGAACGGGGTGAGGTAGTAGGTTGTGTGGTTTCAGGGTAGTGGTTTTGCCCCATCAGGAGATAACTATACAACTTACTGCCTTCCCTGAAGGGCAGCAATACTACACCAGACAACAGCAGAGGGCGATATTGACACCACATGATTAAATGTAGCATCGGAATGAGGTCATCTATCAGTAAATCAGCTTCAGAGGCAGGAGCATCTCAGGTAAAGTCTTCTGACAATCTAGTATTAACATGTAGCAAACAATTTGTATGTATTTAAATTGTATGTGTTCAAATGAGAAATAAAAAGGGTGCTTTTAAGAATATAATATGCCTGTTTCTTTTTGCTTTGTTTTTTATTAAATAATCATATGAAACTCTTGAATGCTTGAGTGTATCAAATGCAATATCTCCTGACTGCTGCAGCCTTACTGCTGTTCAACCTTCTCCCTAAGTTCTCCAGTGTCACCCGCTCCTCCGACACTCCACTGGCTTCCTGCTGAAGCTTGCATCACCAAGACTCTGGTTCATGTAGAGCAGCAAGAAGTCCAAACCGGACCACACCGTTCAGTCACCTCTGGGTTTCTGGCTGTCCCGTCTTAAGGGGAGGTTCCCATTCAACCCAGTCAAAATCACTTCTCTCTCCTGGCATCCCAATGGGGGAACCAGCTTTTTCCTGATACTGACCAAGTGCAATTTATGGATATCTTCCAAAAACGTTCAAAACAACTTTTCTTTACCCACTAGTACTGACATGGCTGATGAATACTTTTTGGAATAAAAATTGTAATACACTGTCACCCTTTCACTATCATAAGATTAATGCACTTTAATGTGAGTCATGACGAATGAGAGAATCTTCTAAATGACTAAAATCTTAACGAGAATCTGCTATGTGACTTGATAACAGTTTTCTTTTATGGTGTTAAGAATGAATGGCTTGAATGGAACACAAGAATGAGTTGAATGAAGCTCTCAAAGCACAATCACCAGCTGCAGCTCATCCGCAATCAGAGTTAATTGTCTGCAACACTCAACTAGTAGCCTTGAACCCAGCACCGAATCATCAACCGCTAGTCATTTCCAAATTACAGTGAATGTAGCTTTCTTCATGCCCCAGTTACTAGTCATTTCCTAGTTTGAATGCCTTAACATAGTGTTCTACAAATACCAGCTGCTAGTCGTTTCTAATCCGGCTCCACACCTGTACTTAATCTCCATAATCACGATCACCATCCTATTTAAACCTGACTAAATTGTCATTCCTCTTCTCTCAAAGCAACCCTCCTCCATCTATTCCATGTTACTAGTTATTTCAAGGATCTCCTGGGGGAGGGGGTTCAGTATGATCACCGCAGTCAGAGAAGCTACCGAGCTGTATGTCTTCTCAGAATATCAGTCAATTTATTCAGAGTCCACACACCTGAATCATCAGCGACATCCTGGCTTGATAGGTTCAATCTCTTTGTGGTTTTGCAGAAGTTAACCACATGGAATAATGTCTCCTACAGGAATAAATCTGGAGAAATCCAAAATAAAACTGAATTATCAGTTACTTCAATGGACAGTACTCTTGCGTTATATTTTTCCTATATGGCGTGTGTAAAACATTTGAAAAACCAGCCCCTGGATTCAGAATCTACCCTCCTGAATTGTCATGTGAGTTTTCCAAAAAAAAATCCAAACCCATTTTTACCCTATGTAACACGCCCTTATATAGATGTTAATTATTCCCAATCTTTTCAGTGCTTGGATCTAATTGCTTTGAAGACATGTTTGGTTTATGGCAGCCCAGCCAAGTTGTGAATCTGAGAGCAGCAGATGGACTGCCAAAGCAGTTTCTCCTCTCTTGATTCATGTCCCAACAGATGATAGTACAGTACTTTACCTCCCCAGTCCCAGCCAACAATGCCGAAAAATAGAGGGCAAGGAAAGAGACTGTGTATGTGCCAGTCAGTATGGGTGTCAAACATGCCTCAGTCTAGGACTGCAGTCTGTCTTCTGTATCTCATATCCAGATTCAGCCCCCGGGCTAATTTAGACCCTAACTCCTCGTCAGGCCACGATCATAGATCTGAAATAGGTGCCTGATCAGCAAAGTTTAGAAATCCTCTTGGATATCTGGAAAAAGCATCATAGAAAGCATAACCTCGACAGGACAACGCAACGCCACTAAAGTACACATTTGAAACGCCTGAGACACCAAGTGCACGTGTGCCAATAAACTACTCTGAGCCGATTTGAATGTCAGTGTGTACTCGGTCTGTCCCCAAACAGGGTTTACCGTAAATTAGTATGGACGTTGCACCTCTCCCCAGTCTTCCCACCGGCCAACATATTGAATTGATGTGAGTCTTGGCCCTGGTGACAAAGGAGAGTGAGCTGAATGCTAAGACACAGGAGACAATGGCTCTGTGTTCACTCCGTCTCAGGGAGACACTCGGCAGCCTGTTTTACCAAGCATCTAGACCGCACTATTCATCTAGATTTAGAAACAAAGCATTTTAAGTGGTACCAGTGACTGCCTGCCTGTGGGATGAGGTCATATCAATTTGCACCCTTCTTGAACACTTGAAAAAAAAGACAATAAATAAGATCTCCATGTGAAATGCCCGTCTCTATTTATAAACACACTAATTTAGTCACGTCATTCGGATAATATGGATACCTTTTATTCCACTTTCTCAACACACTGTTTAGTGTTATAAATGAGATCTACACCTCCTTGGTGAAATGATGCTCTGAATTCATAGTGATTAGATTGCCATCTAGTGCCAGCTTGTGCACAGGACTAGAGCCACTTAACAATCAAAGAATAACATTCTGAATCTACTCTGCTTCTGCAGACGTTCCTTACACAATGATCTCTCTCTAAATGATCTCTCTGAACAGGCTATTTTGCAGTGGAATATGCTTTGCGTCTGCAAATTCCAGTCAATTGAATTTGGATGCTCAGTTTGCAGTTCAACCACAGGGGGTGGTAGAGGGACATTTATCTCATTCTACAGTCACAAATATTGTCTGCTCTTCGACATCTACTCACATTTTGGCAGGCGTCTATGCGATCAGAGACATAACGTCATTGCTCTGAATTACTTTACATTGCCGACTGAAGGACTTTGAAACTCATTGAAACAATGACAAGAAATAGAGTGTGGGACTCAATTCCATTTGAAAACCACCTGATCTTGATGAACAGTTAGTAAGCAAATATCTGTGGAAATGGATGATATCGTTTTACCGTGCCGAATCAGGATTCTATGAATTGGTCTTCGAATGTTATCTTTTACACAGCATTTCCTCGTATAACTAGACAGTGAGACCTCGTTTATCCCTGACACTAACACGGATCATAAGTCCTAATGTCCACATTTTCGGAAATGTGTCTGCACATGGTAAAAAAAATTATCCCATATGATTCCAGTTATGGAGGGTTTAACATGGTCTCAATTTAATAAACTTTGAACCTAGCTGAGTGAAGTAGGCTTGAGTAAGTCATTTCAGAACATTGTACTATTCTGTCTCCCATGGCAGTCAATGGGTTGTTGCTCACCAAAGGACCTGTGGGAGACATTTTGTCCATCCCCGGATTCTGACTGCAAAACCAGAGGTGTGGACAGAGAGTCAGTAAATCCATTGGCTACATACTTTCGTTTGACAACCCATCTAAGGATATTTTAAAAAGTGTTGAAATGAGCCCTTTCATGTTAATTTTCCTTTCCTCACAGGGATAAACCAAGGCTGGTGGCTGGGGCCTTGGGTTCCCACCAGGGAATGCAGGGAGCTGCCGATTACCACTTGTCATGGGGCCCTGTGTGTGTGTGTGTGTGTGTGTGTGAATGTGTGTGTGTGTGTGTGTGTGTGTGTGTGTGGTGGGGGAGGAGTCTGGAAGGGACACATTGGGCGCAGAGTGCAGGAACCGGAGGAGGGTATCTGGGACTGTGGCCAGAGTCTGATGGAGCAACACACAGCACTTTGCCAATGGAGTGGGACAATTTGATGGAGTCCAGGCCAGGGACAGAACATGAGGAAACAGACTGCGGCAGAAATGTAATCAGCGGACGAGTTGTTGCACACTCAGCTCCTGGCCAGGCTTGTACAAACAGAAATGGTCCATTAATGTTGAACTTATTTCAGCAATTTATCGGAGGCCTTCATGGCTTGGCCCACTGTCAATATGAAAAGCAGACAGAAAATGCGATATCCATATGTTTTCCTACTCTCTTTAAGTTTTAAGTGCATTTTCCAATAAATCAGCTAAGTGACTGGGTAACTTAAATAACTCACAAAGATAAGCATTGGTTTTCAGAATGTCCACAGAAGTGTGGCTTCTCGAAAACAATTATTTGTTTTGGACATTTATGATGTATTTTTGACATTCATACGCGCTGTTCTTTGACAAGGTCATCCTGCTCTGCTCTGACTGTTGTGTTTGGACAGATACGACCTTGTTACAAACCCCACCAAGTCCCACTGTCTCTGACCAGGGGTCAGCTGTGATGGCAGAGGAGGGCATGACAACAGACACGTAGGAGGAAGAATATGAAATGTGTATGATGAAATTTCATGGGTTTTCTGAGAACAGGATCTGTGTCTACTGGTGCAGCAACTACACCTCACCACGTGTCAGCCCAATGCAACGTTACCTCCTCTCTGCCTGTCCTCTGGGATGTTTACTCCTCTCTACCTGTCCTCCAGGATGTTTACTCCTCTCTACCTGTCCTCCGGGACGTTTTCTCCTCTCTGCCTGTCCTCCGGGACGTTTACTCCTCTCTACCTGTCCTCCGGGACATTTACTCCTCTCTGCCTGACCTCCGGGACTTCTACTCCTCTCTGCCTGATCTCCGGGACTGTTGCTCCTCTCTGCCTGATCTCCAGGATATTTACTCCTCTCTGCCTGTCCTCCATGAAGTTTACTCCTCACTTCCTGCCCTACAGGACATTTACTCCTCACAACGTTGTGCACACACCACACACAGTCCATGCTGTTTAATGTGAACACCGATCACTTTCAATTTATTCACAGTATACCCTGCTCACTTGATGTTTGTATTTTGTGCAGTGCTACTTGGACTGATGTACTGATTTTTTTGTATTTTAAAAATGTAGTTCTACTTGTGTGGTAGATTTAGCTTACTTTATTTCATCAATGTTTTTTGTGATTTTTTTTCTGTGCTGAAAGGCAACAGTTTTGCTACGTTCCAACTGCTGCTATGTGTATGGAACCAAAAGAACTTAGAAACTTTCGATAATGGAGCAAGGGAAGCACTTTTTTATACCAAATAAAAACCTATTCTATTGCAATGAGGAATGTGCAGCAGAAAAGGAAAATTAGTTTATAACACAGTAATGCATTGATAGAAACATATAAACATGGTGTAAAAGCATATATAAGAGGTAAAAGAGGTTTAAAAATAACTAATATAAAAGGTGAAATCTCATAATGCCCATATTGTTCATCATGCTTTCGTGAAGTTTGCACCTACCACACCAACTAAATCAGCGACTAGTGGAGTTGGATTCTGTGGACTATAATTGCCTTGCTCCCTGCTGTCATTGTATTGTTAGGGGGCGTCCTGCTCAAGGGAAAGACATGGACTCTTTCTATTCGCTGAAAAGATAGGTGTGTCGGGGGGGTGTGCTTCTTTCGCACCAGCTTCCTGTCAGTCATGACGACATTTCCTGCGGGTGGGCACCGCTCTGTGGGCAGGGTGGTGGGGAATTTTGACAGCGGCAGCGTTGTTTAGGAGACAAACAAGGACGTGTGGAAGGGGACTTTTTTCCCCTCGTCGTTCGTCCGGGTCTCGTACTGACAGCTTCTCAACGGACCGAGATCTCTGACGGTATGACGGCTTCTGATCGGACTGTCCAGTGTAAGGTAGATCGATTTGAGCGTATTATCTCTGCACATATTGATGTGAATTGCAATGCAATGTTTTGTTACTGATATTATAGATTTTCTATATGGTTTTGAAATCGAATTGATGAGTAAAGATTGGAATTTGACAGTGTTCATCGACGGATATTTCTTGAGGGCATGTATCCCTTCATATTTGAAGTTTCAGCAAAAACAATTGTGTTGCAACAAGATTTCTGGGTCCATTTTTATTGTATAATCTGATTTCACATTAAGCATGATAAATGGATCTGTACTTATATTATATTATATTATATTTCTGGACATCTACTCATAGCGCCAGTGGGTTGGTATATAAATGAGGTAGCCTATTTAAAACTACCCAGGAGAGTTCTGTAACATTCTTCTGTTCTTCAAGTTACACATAGGCTACATTACATTCTTTTAGTTATTTTATGCATTGTATAGGTTAGGCAACATACTGTGCACAGTCTGGGAAACAAAGTAATAAATATTTGCCCTATTGGAGTCTTACACTGATAATTGGTGCTGGAGAGAAATGTTGTGTTTTATGATGCACTTGAAACTTTAAAAAAAAAAAATTCTCATTTCAGAGTAACTTTGTAGTAATATTTTTGTTTGAAAGTGTAGCATTATTTTGCTG
>JACXGI010003770.1:36007-59557 GCA_016801175.1 Esox masquinongy
TGTTGAGGGTACTGCTCAGTGTTATGGGTACTGCTCAGTGTTGAGGGTACTGCTCAGTGTTGAGGGTACTGCTCAGTGTTATGGGTACTGCTCAGTGTTGAGGGTACTGCTCA
The DNA here is from genome assembly GCA_016801175.1 of Esox masquinongy. Classification (NCBI taxonomy): domain Eukaryota; kingdom Metazoa; phylum Chordata; class Actinopteri; order Esociformes; family Esocidae; genus Esox; species Esox masquinongy. Next base: position 36,121 of record JACXGI010003770.1, read on the forward strand.
TTGTTGAGGGTACTGCTCAGTGTTATGGGTACTGCTCAGTGTTGAGGGTACTGCTCAGTGTTGAGGGTACTGCTTGGTGTTTAGGGTACTGCTCAGTGTTGAGGGTACTGCTTAGTGTTGAGGTTACTGCTCATCATTGAGGGTACTGCTTAGTGTTCAAGGTAGTCTTAGGGCCAGTCTTACTGACACAGATTAAGCCTAGTCTAGGACTAAAACAACAAGTTCAATGGAGTTTTCTACTGAACTTGATTTTTTAGTCCTAGACTTGGCTAAATCCGTGTCTGTGAAACCGGCACTTAGTGTTTAAGGTACTGCTCAGTAGTGAGGGTAGACTTAACTGTTGCCCTTGTCTTCTGATCAAGCTGTTTTTCTAACTGTATTTCTACTGTGTATGTAGTCATCTGTAATGACTATGGGGTGACATGGTGCCCATGAGTGGCTGAATGGACAGGTCGTCATCGTGACTTATATCACATGGTCATTGAGGGTTTGTGAAGGTTATATACAGTATATTTTGCCTGATGAAATGGAAACCTCCCTATGCTAAATCTCTGCTCTGTGGGTGAAGTATAGCATTTGGCCGAGTAAAAAGTTTGGGTAGCCAGTCAATCCGAGTGCAATATGAAGTTATTCCTAGGTTAGTTCACCGTGTACACTTCAAGTTTGCACCTATAGTGGTGCCAACATGTCTTGAATTTTTACCGGATCCAAGCCATTGTCATCAAACAAATGAATTCATCAGTGCCAAATTGCACATTTCATCTGTGAGTCTGTGAAACTTGACCCCAAATCCTCCTGTACCTTTATATCTTTGTCCCAGTCTCAAAGGAGTGCGGCCCAGGTTTTTCCACATTCAGACTGGTTCTGGTTTAAACCCAATTGCTGCCTTCTTTAAGTCATCCAGCATATTTCAGAACGTGGGACACCCGGGTCAGTGTGGTGTCTGAGGTTGTTGAGGACAGCCTAGATATATGTTACATAGACCGGACTGCACCGTGGTAGTTGACTCTAGGGTTGATTCATTCTCTTCGGTTGCTGCCTTGTGGCCCTTCTTCCATGCTGAGTTTGTTGTTAGTTCCAAGGTCACCCTCCTATCACTAATGGCTTCCATCCTTGCCTTTATCGTGCTTGTAAAGTTTCTACTTGACAGGTCAATAATTTTCTGTGGTTGCGTATCCCAAAAAGCTGCTTGTTCATTATTGTCTTACATGGAGGTCTACCCACTTTCCTTTTTAAATTAATTGAAGGTGAGGTCCCTAAGGATCATACTTCCCGTTACAATGATTATATAGAAATCCTGAAGGCAATTGATCTGGCGTTGGCGTACAACATGTTCCTCAACAGCCCTTCGATGTGCACCTGCAAAACAAATGTCCCCCCTGCAGGGGATTTGAGCTGCAGGACACTTGTTCTCCTTTCAGCATAGTTGACATTGCCTGTTGAGTCTCTCCCTGCATGCAGTGAATGAACCCAACACATCGTCTTAAAGGGGAACGACACACATCTGTAATCTCCCTTCATCTGAAAAATCCCATTTTGCAAACAAATCGTTGATCTGGAGAGCTTTCCATGCAACGTCCATGTTACCTTTGTCACAGTGAACTGAGAAACAGCCTAGAAAACAGCCTAAAAACCACACAATCGGGAATTAGAGTACTAGTCATTACATGTCAACTCTATGTTTAGAGCAGTGCAAATAAAGATAATGTGTATCAGCTGCAATCTCTGGACATCTCTGGACTTTCTCACCATGTGTTGTGCATGTTAAGTCTGTTCTATTGTATGTTTAGTCTATTCCTGATCTGTTCGTAGGCAATCAGTGTCTATGCAGCTTGGCTGCGCCGCGAGAGACTTGTCTCGAGGAACCTGAGACCTGTAATCGGATTGTGCTTGGCTGCTTCAGACGGCTGCATAGAGACACCGACACAGAGGAGGCCGGAGAAAAAAGAGAAAGGGAGCGCTCTTGTTCTTTTCTCCTCAAACTGGACTTTCCAGTTTCCTCCCAACTGCTCTTTTTCTTGCATTTATCAACTGTCTTCTTCCGTGGGTCCCTGAAGAACCTGCTGTCAGTAGGTCAGCAACAAGAATCCTCTTTCAGAAGCCTGGTATGCATGTGCACACAGCTTCTCGTCAGTCAAGTCTCTTATGTAAAGAAGTTGCGCTGTAGAGCAGCATCAATAAATCGCTGTGATGTAAAAGACGTGGAGGTGACTGACACGTCTGCAAACGTTTTTGTCTTTTCGTTTGCTTGTTTGTTCGTCTGTGTGTACTTCTTTGTCCGTGCACTAGGGACCGTGTCAGGACATGTCAGCGTGTCTTGCTCTCCTGTCCAGTCTTCTTAGATGCTGAGGGTTCAACGACCTCAGCCCTCCTTTTGATGTTACAGACTACAAGCATCTCTGGTATTTCTCAAGCCTGTGTAGACAAACTAGAAGCCTTGTAGGAGGTTTTGCAATAATCAATAACCGGCAGTACAGCTATACATTTTGAATCCATTTTTAATTGTAACACAGCATCAGTGACATTCAAACCTGATAATATTCTGCTCTCTATCTGTGGAATTAGTCCTGTGACTGTGCAACCAGGTTGCCTATTAAGACATTCAGTTGAGGTGTGGCCAGTGAAGGACAGACAGAGTTCTGTTGTTGAGAATTGAATGTATGTTTTTTTATATGACTTAATTTATTATAAAATAAAACATTGTAGAACATGCTATATACATTTAGCCTGGAACTGACAAGTTGAATGTTATGAGACAATCATTTGTAGTGAAAATAGGAAATAAATATCACCCCATAATGGGCTGTAGATGTGTTGATATTTCCACAGAAGAATGTTATTTCTGAACTTGGAACAATGTGAAAATGTGACTTCAAAGACAACCATGAGTAAACCCATAAAAAACATTTCATGCTTCCGTTGTATCTTAGCATTCTTTGGACATACCAATCGGAGATTGCTCCTAGAACATAACTAAAATTGGAATTCAATGTAATCATGTTTGAATGTTTAGGAAATGTTCTGTCAAAGTAATAAATGGATTAGGTCCAGGGACTCATAAAAGAGACTCCATTTGTTTTTCCCTCAGAACGTCCTCTAAAATCACATCTGGACCTTCACCTGGTCCACCACTAGAATTCCAAATGGCACCGTATGGGCCCTGCTCAAAACAAGTACACAACACAGAGGAAAAATATGTCATTTGGAACGAAGACTATCCTCCATGGTAAAATCCCTCAGGCCCACCTATAGGATTGAGTCATAGCCAGACTTACTGTAAGCTGCTTTGGACAGGAGCTTGTCTCAGCTAATGATCAGGAGGTGCCACTGTCAAGGCCCATTTGTGTCAGCTGACTGTCAGGGTACTTTGAACCCAGAGGAGCTCAAATTCACAGGTGCTGGATTGGACTGGTTTGTCTGTGATAGGAATGATTGATCTCCCTATCTCTGCATGCCTGCTTCGTAGTATTGCAGTCGGGGTCCACTTTGTCTGTTTGTTTGGAGGTGGGGGTAGGGTTGTGGTTGGCCACTATGTGAAGCCTGTCTGGAGAAATCCTTATCAATCACCTGGCTTCAGTCTCTTCAGCCTTAGTGATGTCTATAATTCTACCCTCTTCCTGATCATTCCTCTTCCCTCTCTTCATAACGATACCTCTGAGTCCTACCCTGCTCCCTCCTTCTCATCCTCTCCTCCCTAACTGTATGTATCCTATATATATATTTATAAAAATGTTTCTAAATTAAATATTGTTACAAGAAAATACTAATAAGACAATATACAAAGGTCTACGCATTTCTGTGGGCTCTGGTTTTCTATTTTGTTGGTAGGATATTTTGTGGGGCTTTCATTTGAAGAAAAAAAAAAGATTTTTAAACACTGACTCTGACTTTTAAAAGATTTTTAAACACTTCTCATCTTTATAAGTAAAAACAGTACTGCCATTATTATCCATCACATCCACTGCCATTGTGGATGTTAGGGATATCATAAAGCTGAGAAAGGATGACAGATAGAAACAGATTCAAGATAATGTAAAACCTTGATAAAAGTTGGCTTTGAAGAGAGTTTCCGGATTATTCCATTTAAGCATTTCCTAAATAAAATGCTATGGATGTTACACTGCCTGTCTTTGTCAATTTATATGACGGAAATATCTTTTTTGAGTCAACCATCTACTATATAATGGCTTAAGTACATTCACTAATCAAATAATGTCTGCAATCCAAAAACTACAACTTAAGGATAATAGACCTGATTTTATTTGTAAAGGATACATTTCTGGATGCTCAGGTTGACTTAAGTGTGAAATTGCCCATATTGTTTATAAACCATATAATTTGGAGAAGGGATATTCCTGCTAAATTCATTGGAGCTGGATTAAAACTGTTTAAGGGTGCGACATTGTTGGCCAGAAGTGCTGGTGTTGTCTAGGGGCTTTGTATGCCACCTCAAAAGGCACAAGAAATGGTTTTGACATTTTAGATATTTCTGAAATCCGTTCTGTTAAAGAACGGATTTAATTATTTTGTTGGAATATGATTTCACCCAAATTGGCCATTTCAGTTTATTAGATTTATTTATTATTAATTAGCTATATTACTTAACTATAGTATTTGGCTGTGGCTTGGAGAATGTTTCGTTCAACCTACGTAATTCACATTTCGATCTACAGTAGTCTGCATAACAAACACCTTGGTTGACTTGGCATCCAAACTGGGCAAGTACTAGACCCCAATGTCATCCTGGAAAATGTTACAGGACCCACACAGCTGTCTAGCAGGGAGAAGCCCTCCCAACATCCATTTCCCAACACTTTACCCTTGGGGTGGTATTTCCCTCAGTAAGAGACAGAATTCACACAGCGACCAATCAGACCTTGTTTTGGTCTTAGCCACCTCCCATGCTTTCTGTGTCTGTCATTTAGTTTTTCATGCACATGCTGTTCCGGCTGTAATCCAAAGGGGAGAAAAGGTTATTGTTGTGTCTGCTATTATTTTACCCGTCACGTTGTCACGTGCAGTAAACAACCAAGAGCAAAATGAGGTGAGCTTGCTTCCAATCTTTGACCGGTAACCACCATACACTCTCTACAGAACAGAGAAACCTTGAGTGAAAGCTGCCCTTCATGCAATGACAGCAAACTATGTCCTGATCCTGCATAACCACCCTGTCAATATCAGCCGAATGCTAAACTTTACTCTGAAGACACATTTTTTTAATGGACTTTATTATTATACTTTCAAGTTGAGAACGGAGACAACGTCAATTAAACAATAATCCAACCTTAAGATTTTTATCAGTGTGACACACGCCACTCCCTCCTCGTCGATCGGAATGACAACGGCTGATGACTTTCGCCTGGCAGCTGTTAGCCAGGTGTCTTGCCAAACCAGTCCACACAGGAACGGACTGATTGCTCTGGTAGAGTAGATACAGTAAATAGGGGATATTGTCTGCCCTGACCCTCCTGTGCAACTCTGTTGCCAAGCCTGAGCAGCTTGGCACAGGGGGGATAGCAGCTGCTTGGGGGTAAGGGACACAGTACTGCATGTCTCTCATTTTAGGGAGGAGTCATATGCACATCTCGTCATTCTCTGTCACAGTAGGATCTCAGGCTCTGGGGAAAGACGGGGCGAGATGGAAACATGTGAATGTCGTAAACACACCATAAAAACCTTCTTCCTTCCTACCAGTAGGTGTTTAATGAGGATGTTGGCAATATCATTAATGATGGTGTTTGATATCTGACCTTGCACTGCAAGACCTCTGAAGATTTGGATTTGTTGTCACTGACTATGTACAAATCCTCTTTATTCAACCTTCTGTACATTAGAGACACCAGCTATTTCTGCCATTTGGTTCCCCCCATTCTGAAATGTACAGCAAAGTCTGGAATGAGGACAGAGTGGTTTTGCAATGTTGCTCTGTATCTGATCCTGCTGACTGATTTGGAAATAAGCTCAACACGGCAGCAGCCAGGAGTTTGGCACAGTGCTAAGGTTTATCCTAAGGATATTGTTGTTAGCAAGTGCTGTTTGGAGCAACAGGGAAAGAGTGAAAGGGGTTTTAATTTAAATGTAATTACCGATTAGTCCGATCTACATGAGACGGCCCTGAAACATTGAAAGATGGAGGAGGCTCCTTTGCTCAGCACTGTAACCTAGTCTAAAGCAAGAGTCCATATTAGTTTTAAGGATTAGTTTGGCATCATATGTAATACATTGAAGTGAAAAGTATTTAGCCTACTGTTGAATGCATTGTTGAGTTGTGCATTTAATGTAGCAGTCTCTGTAGCACCATTAAAACCGGTGGGTTGTAGTGGTGCAACGGCGCGTAATGTTTTATTTTATTTTTTTACATTTGAGCAGGGCGTGCTAGTTAAAATTTGGAAATAAAAAAAACCTTCACGAATGTATTGTTGAGTTGTGCATTATTAGAACGTCAATGGTAGCAGCGTCAAACTGGTTGGCTTGTGGCATGGAGTTGGTTTACAGTTGAGCATAATGCTAAGCATTAGCCTCATTACTGATGTGATGGGTCATACCTATAGACTGTAAAAAAAAAAACACAAGAAACCAGGCAAGCCTAGTTCAGCCGGCCCGCAATAGAAAGAGTTGCCATCTCATGATTCGAACCCAAGTCTCCCACATGAAAGACTATGTTGTTAACCACTACACCACGAAGCTGGACCTTTGCTGGGTGTCAGTATATCCTCTTGTCTCTATCCTGAACAAATCCTCTTTTGCCACTGGTCGTTTTAATAGTTAATTGCCATTCGTGAATGACATTGATACAGTTAAACTGACTAACGTTTCTTGCTAAATTTACCTCCACCACAAATAGCGTCTATGTATGGTGTTTGCCACTGGCCGTTTTAACAGCGTATTAGCCAGTAATAACCTTTACCAGTATTTACTAACTTACTGGAATAGTCATAATTGAGCAATTGCTAGCAAGTCTGCCAAAGCTATTTCATTTCATGGCAAAAGAACATATTTTTTTCTTTCATGGCAAAACAACATACTTTTTTCTTTCATTCGTGAATGACATTGTGACAATAACTATCAATAAAGGTGATGATAACTAACTTTTCATCAAGTGAAAAGACGAGAGAATTGTGGAATCTACCAGAAATAATTAATATATGTTGTTGCTCTCAATAGATTCGAACTCAGGTCTACCACAAGAGAGGCACTGTCTTTAACCACTACACCATGACATTACGTGTTTCAGTAGTCGCTAGACTCCATTGAGGATTGTGTTAAACTAACTAACGTTTCTTATTAAGTTTACCTCCACCATAGCATCTATGAACTGTATTGCTTTCGCCACTGGCTGTTTTAACAGCTTATTAGCCAGTAATAGGCTTACTAGTGTCTTACTAACTTCCTAGGAATAATCATAATAATTGAGCAATTGCTAGCGAGACTGAAGATGAACTTTTCCATGTCATAAACAGTCGCAATATAACCGTATACAGTTTCAGTTAAGGCTTACTATAACGTAACTACTGTATGTTAAGCCAGTAAATGTGTTTGTCTAGGCTTGCTATAATGTAGATACTAACGATTTTAACCAGCGAAGTTTTCGTCTATACGGAATAATTTATATTGCGTACTTCGGTTCGCCTGCGAGGACATACGAACTCGGGACTTATAGTTCACAAGTCCGCTTCTGTAACCACTACACTATTTAACAAGAGTTACTTGCTTGCTCGCTCACTCACTCACTCAGTAAGAGACATTCGCTCTTTTTGGCCGGCTCCGCTTACGCGGTATGGCAAAAATATGGACGTAGTAACCGTGCCGTCACCCATAGGTGTCTGAAGACCCGTTTTGACGCTCATTTTCTTGGCAGCGCGTCTCTCGGCCTAACTCCCAGATAACCAAAAATGGGCAGAGGTGGGGCGTGAGTGTAGCTGAGGTGCCTGGTTGCTAAAACAATACCCATCTAGCGTGACATTACCAAGTTAACAAAAGCTACGAAGCTAGACTAAATGCTACCAGTATGTTAGTCTGCGTTGCTAGCGCTTGCTAGCCAGTCACCAGTAGCCAGTCACCATAACGTTACCAGCTTACAATTCAGGTAAGTTAACCTGAAACTATACAATAAAACTTATGCTTCAAATGCTTCAGCTTCAAATGCTTCAGCAAATGCTTCAGCTTATATATATATAAAATATATATGTGTGTGCGTGCGTGCGTGCGTGCGTGCGTGCGTGCGTGCGTGTGTGTATATATATATACAGTATCTCACAAAAGTGAGTACACCCCTCACATTTTTGCAAATATTTGATTATATCTTTTCATATGACAATACTGAAGAAATGACACTTTGCTACAATGTAAAGTAGTGAGTGTACAGCTTGTATAACAGCGTAAATTTGCTGTCCCCTCAAAATAACTCAACACACAGCCATTAATGTCTAAACTGCTGGCAACAAAAGTGAGTACACCCCTAAGTGAAAATGTCCAAATTGGGCCCAATTAGCCATTTTCCCTCCCCGGTGTCATGTGACTCGTTAGTATTACAAGGTCTCAGGTGTGAATGGGGAGCAGGTGTGTTAAATTTGGTTTTATCGCTCTCACACTCCCTCATACTGGTCACTGGAAGTTCAACATGGCACCTCATGGCAAAAAAAAAAAGAATTGTTGCTCTACATAAAGATGGCCTAGGCTATAAAAAGATTGCCAAGTCCCTGAAACTGAGCTGCAGCACGGTGGCCAAGACCATACAGCGGTTTAACAGGACAGGTTCCACTCAGAACAGGCCTCGCGATGGTCGACCAAAGAAGTTGAGTGCACGTGCTCAGCGACATCTCCAGAGGTTATCTTTGAGAAATAGACGTATGAGTGCTGCCAGCATTGCTGCAGAGGTTGAAGGGGTGGGGGGTCAGCCTGTCAGTGCTCAGACCATACGCCGCACACTGCATCAATTGGTTTGCATGGCTGTCATCCCAGAAAGAAGCCTCTTTTAAAGATGATGCACAAGAAAGCCCACAAACAGTTTGCTGAAGACAAGCAGACTAAGAACATGGATTACTGGAACCATGTCCTGTGGTCTGATGAGGCCAAGATAAACTTATTTGGTTCAGATGGTGTCAAGCGTGTGTGTCGGCAACCAGATGAGGAGTACAAAGACAAGCTTTTCTTGCCTACAGTCAAGCATGGTGGTGGGAGTGTCATGGTCTGGTGCTGCATGAGTGCTGCCGGCATTGGGAAGTTACAGTTCATTGAGGGAACCATGAATGCCAACATGTACTGTGGCATACTGAAGCAGAGCATGATCCCCTCCCTTCGGAGACTGGGCCGCAGGGCAGTATTCCAACATGATAACGACCCCAAACACACCTCCAAGACGACCACTGCCTTGCTAAAGAAGCTGAGGGTAAAGGTGATGGACTGGCCAAGCATGTCTCCAGACCTAAACCCTATTGAGCATCTGTAGGGCATCCTCAAATGGAAGGTGGAGGAGGGCAAGGTCTCTAACATCCACCAGCTCCGTGATGTCGTCATGGAGGAGTGGAAGAGGACTACAGTGGCAACCTGTGAAGCTCTGGTGAACTCCATGCCCAAGAGTGTTAAGACAGTGCTGGAAAATAATGGTGGCCACACAAAATAGACACTTTGGGCCCAATTTGGACATTTTCACTTAGGGGTGCACTCACTTTTGTTGCCAGCGGTTTAGACATTAATGGCTGTGTGTTGAGTTATTTTGAGGGGACTGCAAATTTACACTGTTATACAAGCTGTACACTCACTACTTTACATTGTAGCAAAGTGTCATTTCTTCAGTGTTGTCACAGATTTTGTCGAGACGATACACTATTAAAAATAGGTCGAGACTTCAGATTAGATATTAGATTTTCATATAACTGTAGTTATGAGCATAGACTGTATGGTTACGAGTCGTTTATTTGGATGTCACTGGAGTTAGCTGAGGAGATAGCAGAAAGGACAAACCGCTAGGAGTGGTTTGTCGTCCCCCCTCCCCCTCCAATTGTCAAAAAGGGGGAAATAAGCAATATACACCAAAACCATTTTTTAACCAGGCTGGAAACATGTTTGTTTCGGCTGTAAAGTTGGGCATTTTGCCATAGAGATCTACGGAGATTGCTCCGTTTTGCAGCCAGCCTCAAGTGGTCATTCGATGAATTGTTTTTGGCACTTCCGGGTAGGCTTCATTTTTCAGCATCGGAGCTTGCCCCTTGGTCATACCATGAATGTCAAAGAAACTTAGATTGAAATGCATCTCAAGTAGGGATGCACCGATACCAGTATCGGCTCATGTACTTGAGACCGCCCGCGGGAAGAAAAAAATGGAATAGCAGAGCATGAAAAGTTTCAATGAATCGCGCACTATTTACTATCGCACAAGCATCAGAGCAGAGCAACAGCATCCTGCACGTTCAGAGTATCAAAGTAGCTACACGAGCATCAGAGCAGAGCAGCAGCATCCTGCACGTTCAGAGTATCAAACTAGCTAGTGAGGTCAGAGAAAAGTAACTCTGTGCCTGTGCATGCGCACGTTTGTGTTGAACTGTCAGTAAGTGGCTGTCACATTGATATACAGAAGGTAGCCTGAGCGACAACATAAGGTAAGAAGCTAGCTAGCTAACTGTCACAACTCGATAGCTACAATGGGTTAGCGTCATGAAGGCAACATTAGAGATTTGGCCGCAGCATTAAGACCTCATATTTTGCGTTCAGAATAAAAGCCTGCGATGGGTTGTGTGTACTGTTTATATTTTCAAAGGAAATACTATGTGGGGTAAAATATAAATTAAACAAATTACTATTTAAATAATACATTATATAAGGTAAAGAATATTATAAGATGGAGCGCATTGAGAAATGGTTAGAGCATAAGTTAACGTAGAGAACCTTTCTTATATAAAGAAAATCAGATTTTTGATGTTAACTTGCTTTTGCTTATTAGGTTTGGAGAGGGATTGTGTTATAAATCTGGGAGGCGATTCATGAACAGTTTTAAAAAATGATTAATTGAGGGGGAGTACTTAGGTTAGTAGGGAATGATGTTAAATAAGTATTGTCAAATAATGTTAGGAAGAGAGACTGATGTAAAGGGATGACGTCATTGCAATACATAAAAAACATGTTTGTAGCATCACAGAAAAATAACATTTTGTGAGTGTTGGAGGTTTGGGGATAAAGGAGTTTCAAGAGGCTGGCTACATTATGGTGCTGAGGCTGTGGTGACGAGTTGTTCTGTGTGTGGCCAGTATGCTAAATATAAAAGAAGATACAACTAATTTGTCATCGGAAATAAAAAGTTTATATTCAACAAAATGCCTTATCTCAATGAAATGTACTGAAATTATTTTGGCCAGTAAAAAAAAATGATTGGCTGGTGGATTTTTTCATCTACCAGTCCCCTTGGCAGGTGAGCCAAAAAGTTAATTTTGGACAATGTATGCCAGTATTGGGACCGATTGGGACACACTTACTTGTCATAAAATTGCATCTCAACATTAGATCATTTTTGTCATGCATTAACATCACACAAAGTTTGAATATTTACCTAGACACCAATATGCATTGTGTTAAACTGACTAACATTTCTTATGAAGTTTACTTCCACCACTAATAGCATCAATGAACTGTATGGTTTTTGCCACTGACCGTTTTAATAGCTTATTAGCCTGAAATAGGCCGACTAGTGTCTTACTACTTGGAAAAGTCACAAGAATTGAGCAATTGCTAACAAGACTGAAGACAAACTTCACACTGACAAAGCTATTTAACAACGTTAGTTTTTCTTTCATTCGTGAATGACATTGATACAATAATTGTGAATAAAGGTGACGGTAACTGACTTTTTCGTCAAATGAAAAGACGAGAGAATTGTGGAAACACCAGAACCTGGTCTACAACATGTTTATAGGGGACAAAACTTTCGTTTTTTTACGGAAAAAATCCTGTGCTTTGAGTACTTGGTATCTGTACTCCGTATCGGCAAGTACCCAAATATTAGTACTCGTACCACTTTTTTTCAGACCATACTTGGTCTGAAAAAAAGTGGTATCGGTGCATCCCAAATCTCAGGTCAACCTCAATGTATTGAATTATAGGGATGTCGATCTGGGTGAATTCCAATACGTTAGCAATAACCACATATTAGTGTAGTATTTTAGATTGTTTGCTTTATTTCTCATCAAAGCAGTTCAGAATAGCTCATCTCAAACTTGAGTAAAACAGCTTTGTAAATCGTCTGTCGCTATATGCACTTCAAGAACATCTTATTTTTTGCACATACTTTTGGGTTCTCCCTGGGGCGTTGGCCCGACGCTGATACAGGAGAGGGCGGGTTTGTGCCACAGGATTTACAGTGAAAATATTCTGCTGCCATTCTATACAGTAAATCCATCAAAGTTATGGAGCGTTTCAGTGTTATAGTAAGTTACAGCATTATAGTCAATGTTCATGACCTCTCTCTGACCTTTTGTGGTGTGATTATCATTCTGTCACTGGTCTTGCTGTCGAGTCATGAGACAAAGTCCACCGAAGGAGTTTATGTAATGTTTGGGTTTAATGTTTACCACATCTATAATCTGGTATGCTTTACCAATCAGTAGGGGTTATAAAATATGTTTGAATACAATGTTCACTCCCTAACACTCTGTAGTAGTTGTCAAATAAGATTACCACATAATCCCACATCACACCTTCAAGAAGCTATGGAGTGAATTTCGTAAAAATCTGGGGTTTTCTTCACACATTTTATAATCTGGACTGACTGGTAAAGCATTCCAGATTGTAGTTTTACTTTCAGTGACAGGAAATGTTTAACAATAAATAAGTAAACGAGAGATCAGGTAAATGTATTTTCATGTATGTGCACAGTAGCCTTATTTAGAAAAGGGAGCCCAGTGTCTCTCAACGACAAAGCTATGGCACATCTTGAGTAACTATAATCATGATCCGATGCCAGTTTTGTCTCTCATGAAAACAGCAAGAAAAATCATTATCTCAAGCTTATCCTATTTGTCGGTTTAACAACACAGAGGTAGGGAATAAAAGTAACACCAGTACCTTCCTACAGTGTATTGAATGACTGTGTTAAGGGGGTGAAGTGACTGACATGTTACCAGACAGTGGAAGCTGTGAAGTAACCCGTTTATCGAGCCGTACAGGCAGAATTGAGTTGTCTTTGGTAAGTGACCTTGACATAGCTTTCTGAGGTAAATAACCTGTTAGTGTCGTATGAACCTTCAGATGTCACACCACACGGGTGACCCCCTCAGAAACCTTTAAAACTCCAGCTGAAAACCCTCCCAATCGGTGCGGAGTCTTTTACATCACCCATTATGCTGTACTTTGACCGGTCTCCTTAGAGATGACAGAGCGCTGGGTGGCCAGCATATCAGTGCTCTCAGATAAGGGCCCCGCTGCTGTTTGTTAAAAGGGCATGGTCAGCCTCCAAGCCTCATAAAAAAAACACCGTAAACACATAGCGTCCGAATTAGCCCCCTATTTCCTACACGGGGTACTTCTTTAGAGCTCCGATCCCTATGGCGGCCCTGGTCAACGGAAGTGCACTATAGAGGGAAAAGGGTGCAATTTTGGCCACAAGCATGGACTAGCCTGGCCACAGGCATGGATTAGCATCCCTATCACCCCATATCCCTAAGTGGTCTGGGTCAGTGGGGCCACACTTAGGTCCTGGGGGCCCTTGAAGCTAACATGCTCACACCATGAGACTGATGGGTTAAACATTAACGCTGGCTTGGCTCGCCCTCTCATGGACACAATCACGTAGGCTAAACACTAATCAACAGGGCATGTAGTTCAAGACTTGTGATCTGTTTGTATTGGTTGAGGTTTTTCATTGTATGTTCTGTTTAGATTTGACCAGAGAATTTCGATCACGCACTCAGAGTCCTTCAGATGGCATGTCATATGCCTTTTGCTCAGAACTGGCTTCCGTCTAGCCACTCAACCATAGATTGGAGGGCCTGATTGATGGAGTGCTGCAGAGCTGGTTGTTGTTCTGGCAGGTTGTTCCATCTCTGCACACAAACTCTGAAGCTCTGTTTGTGGTCATTGGGTTTATGGTCACCTCCCTGACCAAAGCCCTTCTTACCCAGCCTCTTAATTTGGCCGGATGGCCAGCTCTTGGAATAGGCTTGGTGATTCCAAACGCCTTCCATTTTACAATGATTCAGCCCACTGTACTACTGGGAACTTTTGATGCTTCAGCAATTCTATCTTTGAGCTACATTTTGAGTGTCATGGGCAAAGGGTCTGAATCCGTTTTTCATTTTCGATGAATTGGCACACATTTCTAAAAACGTATTTTCAATTTGTCATTATGGGGTATTGTGTGTAGACTGATGACATAAAATGATGATCTATAACATAAAGAGAAAATGAATGTTATATGAATACTATCTGTACTGAGGCATAACTTTCAGAATGCATTTGAGAGTTATGGTGTATCTAGACACTAACCCTACCAGACATTAACCTACCGGACACTAACCCTACCGGACACTAACCCTACCTGACATTAACCCTACCGGACACTAACCTACTGTACACTAACCCTACCAGACACTAACCCTACCAGACACTAACCTACCAGACACTAACCCTACCAAACACTAACTGTTCCCGACACTAACCGTTCCAGACACTAACCCTACCAGACACTTAGTGCTCAAGTCCGAGTTGAGTCACCATAGCTATGTCCAATTCGAGTCCGAGTCCCTAATGGTCACAAGCCGTATGGCAGAAGTCTAGTCACTGGTTCTGAGAAAAAAATATGTACCACATTACCATTGCTTTATTTGCAAGTTAGTTTGATAGTGGACATTCAGTTAATATATTTGTTTCCTCTTGTCAACTTCCATATACAACCCTGTCTCCAAAAAAGTTGGGATGCAAACAGAATGCAAAGATGTGCAAATCAGTTAAACCCCATATTCAATATAAAATAGTATGAAGACAACATATCAAATGCTGAAATTGAACATTTTTATTAGTCCTTGAAAAATATATGCCAGCAGCATGTTTTCAAAAAGCTGGTACAGGGGCACCAAATGTTTGGAAAAGTTGTGTAATACAAAAAAAAGAACATGGTGGAACATCTCACAACTAATTAGGTTAATTGTCAGAAGGTCAGTAACATGATTGGGTATAAAAAGAGCATCCCAGAGAGGATGAGTCTTTCCAAAGTAAAGATGGTGAGGGGTTCACCACTCTGTGAAAGATTGCATGGGCAAATAGTGCAACAATTTAAGAAGAACGTTTCTCAACGTAAAATTGCAAAGACTTTGGGCATCTCAGCATCTACGGTACATTATATCATTAATAGATTTAGAGAATCCGGAGAAATCTCTGTACGCAAGGGACAAGGTCAAAAACCAATATTGGATGGCTGTGATCTTCGGGCCCTCAGGCAACACTGCATTAAAATCAGAGGAGAATTTGAATTTGAAACTCAAGGAGAATTTGAAACACGTTTGATAGAAAATAGCTTTCAAAAGCCAGCACATTAATTACACAGACAAAGATGATAACACAGACACATTTGAATAAAACCTAAACTGGTTGCAGTCGCCAAAGTGTTAGAAATGATTGTACTGCTTAGCCTGGCTCTGTGGGGCCTCCTAAAGATGCCCCGTGACTAAAGACCCAATCAATGGGTGGACAGGAGGCTGGCACTGAAAGCACCTGTCTGACCGCAACAAATACATGTAGGGCAGCAAATTCTTGTTGGTATTTATATATTTTTGTGCAACACTCTTTGTACCATCTACTGTAAAACCGCTGAAAGTAGAACAAATGATTTTGGATTTATTTTTGACATAGTTAGTAACTGCTGTTCTTTGATTTGATGACTCGTGACATAACAGCTCCCCCAGCCTGTGTAATGAACACAACACTATTACAGTTCCCCTAGCCTGTGTCATGTTATGAACATGTCATGTTATGAACATACCCCTATTACAGCTCCCCCGGCCTGTGTAATGAACACAGGCCACATTTAGATAGATTGCAGTAGTAATTTATTGTTATTTTGCATTCTATTTTTGGGTGTTTTTCATCCCAACTTTGAACAAGAACAACTTTGAACAAGAAATTGTCATGACATCATCATGGCGATCCCAATGGCTGATGGGAGAGGTCCCACTGTCAGTCCCATGGAGATAGAATGAAACTTCCCCTCCTCCTCATAACCTTAACCCTAATTATATATACACACGTAATCAAATGTGCTCATACGCGTGTACACACATACTTATAAACACATAATGCTACACACACACACACACACACACACACACAGGGATGACCTTGCCTGTCTTCAGTGCAGTGTATTCCATGCCCTCCTCTGCAAGCTTGGTTGACCGAGCACAAGAGTTTTGACCTTTGAGACAAAGCACTGCTGGTTACCGTAGAAACCACCTGGCGTCCTCTCTTTTTCTCCTTTCCCATTCTGTTTTTCTCCATTCCTTGTCTGTCTGGGTTAATCTTTTTTCTGTCTGTTTCTGTGTCCTTGTTACTCTCACTGCATGGCTAACTTTCTCTGTGTCAAACTTCTCTGACTAGCCCACCCTACCCCCACTCGTCTGTCAGGTTAAAGTAGTACAGGACCGATATGGGAAACCTAAGTGCTGACCATGTGTTTGTTTACAGCCTTTCTCTGTTGATGTTGACAGAACTAGAGCGTAGTGGCAGAGGTCAGTGCTGTAGTGAATAGCTGCTGATGCTGAGGTCATGAGGTCAGGGTTGGTTTGTCATGTCTGTATGTAGACTAAACAGGTCCCCTACATACAGTATGTGGCAGGTGTTTGTTTACACAGTGTCAGTCAGACAGTCCTCCAGTCAGACAGTCTGTTCGCTTGCCTTTTAAATACATAGTTCATGAGTTGCTCTACATTACATTAACAGTAGTGTGTAGCATGGTCATGTAGTACCACATTACTATACATTACATTAGCAGTAGTGTGTAGCCTGGTCATGTAGTACTACATTACTAAACATTACATTAGCAGTAGTGTGTAGCCTGGTCATGTAGTACTACATTACTATACTGTACATTAGTAGTAGTGTGTGGCCTGGTCTTTCTAGTACTACGTTACACTACAGTACATTAGCAGTAGTGTGTAGCCTTGTCATGTAGTACTACATTACTATACATTACATAGCAGTAGTGTGTAGCCTGGTCTTGTAGTACTATATTTCTATATTGTACATTAGCAGTAGTGTGTAGCCTGGTCTTTCTAGTACTACATTACTATCCTGTACATTAACAGTAGTGTGTAGCCTGGTCTTGTAGTACTACATTTCTATACTGTACATTAGCAGTAGTGTGTAGCCTGGTTTTTCTAGTACTACATTACTATCCTGTACATTAGCAGTAGTGTGTAGCCTGGTCTTGTAGTACTACATTCCTATTCTGTACATTAGCAGTAGTGTGTAGCCTGGTCCTGTAGTATTACATTACTATACTGTACATTAGCAGTAGTGTGTAGCCTGGTCTTGTGGTATTACATTACTTGGCACTGTGGATACCGTGGGGAGGCTGAGTGTTGAATGCCAATGAGTAGTGAGGGAATGTTTTGACACAGTATGTCCTCTTATTGAAGCCCTCTGGAAGTAGGATGACTAACGAGGTCAGCTCTACAGTACGTACAGTCAACACTGTTCACAAAAAGAACCCATCTCATATAGCTCATACAGCTATTATTATGCCATGCACTTCATCGTTAGCACACGCCTACAGCTGAATGTTCGCATAAAATACCACACATTTTTCTTAAGCTTATCCGTTACACGGGAGTTCATTGAGAGGCGTGGGTCTGCACTTGTCTTTGAACGTGCACGTATGCTGTTAGGCGCCTCCATTAGCCAGGGCCCAGAATAGACGTGAGTAGTGGCCAGACTCTGTTGGGGTTAGACTTAGCCTACACAGGGTCATGCCCTGGCGGCTTACTGCAGGCTGCTCTTGGATGGAACAGCTGCTGGGCCCTTGTCCCCTTCTCAACGCTCAGCACCCAATGATCCCTCCACCCCCACGACAGGCCCACAACAGGGAGCTTTACTGGAGATTGACCCTGTTTTGGTGCGGATATAGGATTGGTTAAGTGCTGATCTAAGGGTGATTTGGTGAGGATTGGCTGGTCCCAGATCTGTGATAGAGGGTATGTTCTACATCAAACCATTTTACCTTCACTGTCAGCCCGTCCAACCGCCTGTTCATGCCTTCAACCAGCCCATCGCCTTCCATTCCTCCTCCTGCTTCTCCTCCAGGACATTGTGGCTGAGGGTTAGCTGACCAGGATGGACAGTGTTGTGTCAGTAGTTGTGTCAGATCTGACCAGGATGGACAGTGTTGTGTCAGTAGTTGAGCTTAAGGCTAAGTAAGTTCCAACCTTGTTGGTAGCTATACACTTTATAGGGAGGGGTTGTTAGTTTTGGTAACATTGCAGTGTAAACGGGTGTTTGTGATGGAAAGATTCCAATGCTGTAAGAACTGTGCCGTTCCCTATGGCAGATAGGTAAGCTCTGTTGTTTATCCTCCCCTTTTTTCTGGACACTCCATTAACACACTCTCCCCCCCCCCACAGTCTGATGAGTGATCCTACTCCTGGTCCTGTCCTCCGCCATGGTCGACATGGAGAGCCACTATCGTCCACCGTCCCCCCTGGAGGACTCTGTGCTGGGCAGCCCGCTGTGTGGGGACCTCCTCGGAGGCATGGAGGATCTGAACGACATCTCCCAGTCCATCGACGGTGACGTCCTCAGCTCCTTGGATATCCCAGAATACAAGTCCCAGTCCAGTATTGGCTCTGGCTCTGAAGGATCCACCGTTCTAGGTATGGATCCATGAGCCTTCAAGAGTTCCACTTCTGGTATGCTGGGGTGTTGTGACCCTGTGGTGACCTGGGGTGTTGTGACCCAGTGGTGACCCGGGGTGTTGGAACCCTGGGATGTTGTAACCCAGTGGTGACCTTGGGTTTTGTGACCCAGTGATGACCTGGAGTGTTGTGATTCTGTGATGACTTGGATTGTTGTGACCCTGGGTTGACCTGGGGTTTTGTGACTATGTAGTGACCCTGAGTGTTGTGTCCTGGGGTGTTGTGACCCTGTGGTGACCTGGGATGTTGTGACCCTGTAGGGATCCTGGGTGTTGTGACCTTGGATGGTGTGAACATGTTGTGACCTTGTGGTGACCTGGGGTGTTGTGACCTTGTGGTGACCTGGGGTGTAGTAACATTTTACCCAAAAGCAAAAGAGCTACTTCTGGCAGAGGGTCACATGTTATGTTACACCACCTGTCAGTTATTTTGTTTCAAATTTGAAATCATACTTGTGTTACATTGTCTGCTAGCTCAACAGGATAGCTAGGTCTTAAAATTGGGAAAATATTAAGTCTGTACAGAATACCCATATATACACTCAATAGTAGTAGTAGTTCAATTAGGAAATTAGCAATTTTGTGTTTTCATTGACTTATTTTTGAATTGATCGCGTTATCAGTTCAAAAACCCTAACTTACTAGTCGCAATCACGTCTGGAAATACTGCCTGTCAGAAGAGCATTTTGACATCAAAATACGACTTGAGAGCACGAGTCAACGCCAAAGTTAGATGCTTTGACTGCTATGACAGTGTGCCTTCAGAGCCATCCAGTGACCGGTTTGATTGGACAGTTGAGCTTTCCAGAAGAATGTTGTCTGAGGGAATGTAGCCAAGGAAGGTAGGCCTTTGCTTGCCTCATCAAAGCAACTCCCAACATTTGGAGAGGAACCCATTCACTAGGCAACGTCCACAACTGAGCTTTCAGGTGCCCGACTCAGCACAAGCAGTCTCTAGAGCACGCTGAGGCAAGGCAACTCTGTTTGACGCTAACCCAACCATCCCAGAATGGTGCTGTGCCACATTTACGCTGCCAAATGCAAAACCGTCTGGGGGGGGGCTCTGGACCATGCCTGATTTTACATATTTTGTTTTATGTATTTAAAGGGGGTGTCGTGAGTAATTGCATTTTTTATTTGAATGTTATTAGTATAATAATAATAGACCCTGTTATAAAAATCTTACAACTTCAGTGAGATATCCCTAATTTGCTTCCAGCTTGTGGAAGTTAGCTGAATTACAGCAACACCGATTAACATTCAAACCAACTCTCCCTTATATCACACTCTGTAAACTCACTTTACTTTTAGTTGACCACTGAAAAACAGTTCTTAAATATCCTGAATATAGATACATTTTAGATTGCACAATGATTCCCTACACCAGGGGATACTAATCTTTTTCCACCAGGGCCCCCTATTTTGAATTTGTTAAACCCCCCCTCCCAAAAAATGTGGTAAATGAAAATGTTCATTTTATCACTTGTCGTATTTTTTCTTTGTGGAGGCGTGGGGGTATTTTCAACAGAATAGTTTGCTGGCTTGCTAGCATCGGGTTAAATGACAGTAATGTTCAGTTGAGCTAGTAGGACAGCTTTGGCGTCCTAGTGAGATCACATTTAGTATGTTTGCGTTAAAGGGGAGTTTCTCAAATGTTAGCCTTGTAATATCATCTGCAGTAATAGTGGAATGATAGTGTTTCACAACATTTATTCAAAAGAAATTATTTTAGGTGCATACAAAAGCACAGGCATGATTTCCGCTGGTCAAATGGAAAAAGCTACACTGTCCTTCTCTTCCACCGATGTTGTTGAGACATGCAGTCATCACTCCTCAGACAAACAATAGCAGACGTTATTTAAATACACAAAATACAGATTCCATAGATTTCCTATCAACAGAACTGAACATTACTGCCAGTTAACCGTTGCTAGCAAGCCAGGTGTCTTTTCTGTTTACAACCCCACCCCTCAAACGATAAAACTCGTAAAATATAACAAAAAATGAATATGCTAGTTTTTTGGGCATTTGAGTGAATGCAAAATCGGAAACCCTGGTGAAAAAAGGTTGAGAACCTCTGTAAGAGAATTAGTGTTATAGAGAACAGGGTGCCATTTTGATAGTCGTCACACATTTTGGTAAACTTTATGTCCAATATAATCCACCTGGATGTGCTAGCGAATAAGTACCTATCTAGTAGGCGTTATGCAACAGGGATTAAATCAGTGTCTGGTGTTGGAATGTAAACAGAGGGAAAGAGGGAGGGGTGTGTTAAAGGGATGAAGACATTGGGAGAGGAAGATGAAGAGGGAGCATGATGGAAATTTATGATGATGTCACGGAAAAGTCACGGAGAGTTTATTGAAAAGCGTCTGGTTGTTTATGGCTGGTCGGGTGGGTGAGGGTGCGGGGTGGGGGGAGCGTGGTTTGTGTGGCACATGCAGTTGGCCCAATAGCCTTCAAATATTTATCCCTGTTTTGGCTTCTCTCAAGCAACTCATGAGGGGTGACTTAGTGCCGCTCTATTTTCCACTGTTCCTGGAATGCCGTGTGTTCAGAGGGTTTGGGAGTCAGGTAATGAGATACAGTGTGTGCTTCCCGGGCCAATATTCCACTCATCTGCCTGATTTTAGAAGTGTTCCTGATCCCCTTTCAGTAGAGTACGTGTGACAGGCCCTCCTTATTTATAGAACGGAACACACGTTACATGTACTCTTCCAAAGGCCCAAGACACCAGTAAGTTTCCACTGGATTTCCTCTGCCAGTTAGGGCAAATTGGCATCACTGTGTGTGTGTGTGTGTGTGTGTCTGTGTGTGTGTGTGTGCGTGCGCGCACTTGTCTTGCCATTAACACGTATGTTGTGTGTTCTCCAGATGCTCTAACCCCGGCCTCCAGCCCTTCGTCTGGAGTTTATGGGCTGGCCACCGGGCAGGAGGAGTTCTCCTCGACCTCTCTCAACTTGGACTGTCGCGTTTGTTCCGACCGTGCTTCTGGATATCACTACGGAGTTCACGCCTGTGAAGGCTGCAAGGTGAGATGTACCAGCCGTCACACGCACTAACAAGCAGTACATATTGCATTTCGCAAACAATTGTAGACACAATCACACTGAATGGTTCAAAAAAACACCTTACCAGTTTTTCCTAGCCACTGAAATTCAACACTACTGTTGTTTGCTCCTTGGGGTTTAAGGCCGGGTGTTTTGTAAAAGCACTTTGTGACAACTGCTGATGTAAAAAGGGCTTTATAAATAAATTTGATTTGATTTTGATCTAGGAAGCCATGGCATGCTTATACAGTGGATAAAAAAAGTCTACACACCCCTGTTAAAATGCCAAGTTCTTGTGATGTTAAAGAATGAGACAAAGATAAATCATGTCAGGACTTTTTCCACCTTTAATGTGACCTATAATGTGAACAATTCAATTGAAAAACAAATTGAAATTTTTGAGGGAAAAAAAAAAAAAAAACTCAGAATAACCTGGTTGCATAAGTGTGCACACTCTTAAACTAATACTTTGTTGAAGCTCCTTTTGATTTTATTACAGCACTCAGTCTTTTTGGGTAGGAGTCTATTAGCATGGCACATCTTGACGTGGCAATATTTGCCCACTCCTCTTTGCAAAAGCGCTTCAAATCTGTCAGATTGCGAGGACATCTCCTGTGCACAGCCCTCTTCAGATCACCACACAGACGTTCAATTGGATTCAGGTCTGGGCTCTGGCTGGGCCATTCCAAAATGTTAATCTTCTTCTAGTGAATGCTTTTGTGGATTTGGATGTGTGCTTTGAGTCGTTGTCGTGCTGAAAGGCGAACCTAACCTTCAGGCGTTCGTTAGAAAGCTGAAGATGTTGTGCCAAAATTGCCTGGTATTTGGAACTGTTCATAATTCCCTCCACCCTGATTAAGGCCCCAGTTCCAGCTGTAGAAAAAAAGCCCCAAAGCATGATGCTGCCACCACCATGCTTCACTGTGGGTATGGTGTTCTTTGGGTGATGTGCAGTGTTGTTTTTGCACCAAACATACCTTTTGGAATTATGGCCAAAAAGTTCAACCATCAGACCATAACACATTTTCCCAAGTGCTTTTGGGGGACTTGATGTTTGTTTTTGCAAACTTCAGCTGGGCTTGATGTTTTTCTTTTTAAGAAAAGGCTTCCGTCATGCCACCCCTCCCCATAGCCCATTCATATGAAGAAAATGGGAGATTGTTGTCACATGTAGCACACAGCCAGTACTTGCCAGAAATTCCTGCAGTTCCTTTAATGTTGCTGTAGGCCTCTTGGAAGCCTCCCTGACCAGTTTTCTTCTTGTCTTTTCATAAATTTTGGAGGGACGTCCAGTTCTTGGTTCTTGTGCCATATTTTCTCCACTTGATGATGACTGTCTTCACTGTGTTCCATGGTATATCTAATGCTTTGGAAATTCTTTTGTACCCTTCTCCTGACTGATATCTTTCAACAATGAGATCCCTCTGATGCTTTGGATGCTCTCTGCGAACCATGGCTTTTACTCTGAGATGCAACTAAGAAAATGCAAGGAAAATCCTAC